>PVIJ01003718.1:19761-129746 GCA_004024925.1 Scalopus aquaticus
TGTGGTACATATACACAATGGAGTACTATTCAGCATGGAAAGAAGATAAACACATGCAATTTGCAGTGACATGGATGGAATTAGAGGGAATCATACTCAGTGAAATAAGCCAGAAAGAAAAAGAAAAATATCGAATGGTTTCACTTATAACAGGACTATAGGGAGGCCGGGTGGGAGAGAGACACTCAGCGGTGGGGGAAAAGGGAGGGGAGGATAAGGGCACAAAATGGAAGAGAGGAGAATACAGGGGACCATGGAGATGGATCATGGGTGAATTGGTGGTGGGCTGCCCAAGGGGAACACAAAATGTAAAAGACATAAATAACAATAAAAAAATGGAAAAAAAATATATAACTGAGGGTGCTGTTGATGAGAGTGAAGTCTCTATGGCAGTGACTAGAGATTTAGTAGACTGTGGTCCTTCCAATCCTCTGAGCCACCCTCCCCAAGGATGTCAACTCTTTAGGTCACTGTTCTCTCTCTCTCAAATCCCAATTCCAGCTCCAGAAGACCCAATAATTCTAAACCTAACCCTACCTGTATTAGCCCTTCCTTGGACCTTTGAATAAAGTCTCTCCCCTGAATGAAAAACTCATTCCATTCCTGGTTTATCCACGTTAGGAAACATATAATCAGGTCTGTCCATTTTAAAAGACATAATTAAGTTATTTAAAGTGAACAATATAATTTGACACGTAGCATAATTGTTAGGCAATAGATAGTTATGATATCAGATATAAATGAAATCTACGTTTTATATTCACCAAATGTTTTCATATGACTAACGTCTTTTTAAGTAATTTTCTTTAAAAAAAATTTATTTATTTTTGTGTAGAAGAACTGGCGTGTAGGCCAGAGGTGCAGGGGGTGAGAGGATTCACCTGAGACAAAGTGGGGAGCAGAGCAAGCGGATCTACTGAACAGCGGGCGAGATAGGAGAGGTCTGCTGCACCACGCCACGTGGGTCAGCTCCCTGAGTTCAGGGGATTGAACTCACTCGATGATAGCAGTGAGACTTAACACTTAGACCACCAGGGAGGCCCGGACTAGTCTCTTTTAAGGCATCTTTTGTTCTCTTTATTCCCTGTCTTTAGATTCTCCTCCATAATCTTCAAGAGTGAGAGTGACTATGTGAAACTGAGACCCACTCTGATGGTTTCCTATTTCTGAGTTAAAAAAATGTATACTTTTCCTGCTTTTCTTCAAACAGTGAAGAATGAAATATACATTACTAACCTGGACTAGAAATAGTTACTGGCCCAGAGGCACCACAAAAAGGCTAACCACTTTTACAGTACCATTTTTCTTTCCAGCATTTTATGTATTAAATAGTACTCTCTCGTTACCATAGAAATCTCTTGGGTTTTTTACATTTGTTTTTTAAAATTTAAAATCCTATTGGAGTTTGAAAGAACATAAGTTTCAGTATTTAAAAATTAGAGACTACATATGGTCATTAAATGAACTGAGAATTCAAAATGATCCCAAAGTGCCATTCAAGGGAAAATCCATTCAGAATGACTGGTTTCTGCTCCCTCCAACAATGAATGCGTTAGTGCTCCCATTTTGTTCTAAATTATCGATAGTACTATGTGATTTAGGTGTCACCAGATATTGTATCTATTGTTACTTCAGTTACTATAGGACTGTATGTGTATGGTTTTATGAATGTAAAACAATGATCATAATAATTTTTAATCAGTGACTAGTTCTGAAATACCCTCCTGAACTGAATTATAACATGCAATTGTGTATAAGTTATAAAATGTCAGGATATTTGATCCATGCAATATGCTTTTCTAATTCCCCTTTACAACAATTGATGGATTTCCAGTCACTGTAAATCCATAAAAGTCGGAAACTTTTGCCCACCTTATTGTGGTAACTGATTTCACAAGTGGAAAAAGACATATTTATGGCACATAGGGCCCTGGTACCAAAAATACTAGTGAACTCCATATGATCATATTCCCAGAAAATTTTGAAATTTACACCTCTGAAAAATATGTGTTAGGTGTTATAATGTAGCTATAAATGACAATGGCTGGAACAACACAAATTACTTTTTCAAGTTATGTATCCAATGCAAGTGAAAACATCAAATTATGCATATATAAATTTAATTATTAGCATTATTCATCACAATTTTAATTTTCTACACTCAACACCTCACCATTATGTCTTAATAATTCCTTAAGACTCATATATATCCAAGTGCACTATTTATGATGAATAAGTATATATAATCATTGATATAATCCCAAGGAATAATATAAAACAAACTCACTCTCTCAAAAATAAAATGAAATCCACAGCTCCTGGTTATATTTTAGTTTAGAAATTTTATTGAAGAGTTTTAGTTTGTTTTTATTGTATTTAATGAAATGTATTTCTTCCCAGGTAGTGTATTCATAAATCTTCCAGAAGGATGATCACTCATTGACAACATACGCTATGAAGGCTCTAAAAGACAAGGTATGCTCTTTGACAATACTGTGATCTGTTATTGACACATGAGATGGAGTCAGGCAGTAACAGTGAGACTAGATTCCACAGGTTCCCAAGGTCTTCTTTCTAAAGTGAAGAGCTGACTTGTGTGTGTACAGGCGACTGTGTGGATGTATGTGGAATAGGTGTGACTCTGGTGAGATCTAGAACAAAAGTCCAAGAAATTAAAAGTAATATCTCAGAACAAAAGTCCATGGACATAGAACGCATCAACCAGGCTGGGCTAGTTTGGACAGAAGCAGATGTGCCTTCTCTCTTTTCTGTCCCTCCTTGAACAACTAGATAAAGAGTTAAGACTCTCTGGGATGTTGTAACCTGGAGATTGAAGGAAACTTAATCCCTGAATTATCACCTGAAGAAAGTTGCCTCCTGACTATGAACACACATTCTTGACTTTTACAGGAGCAGAAACATCTTTTTTGCTCAGTTGCTGGATTTTGGTTTTGTAATTTTTTTGTTTTTGTTTTGATTAGCAAACACAGTTAACTAACCGTAAACACTTTTTTTTTTTTTTGAGAAAGCAACTGGCCAAATTGAAAACTATAATACCGATAATGTTTGTACTAATGTATTGTTATAAAGTTATGACTTTCAATGAATGTTATTATTTTTGATGACACAATTTTAATATATGGGCCTTATTACAATAGAAATAATTTATTCTGGTGAAACCCCATCATTCCCTGGTTATTTAGTATATAATAAGTGAAGGTTTAATACTTCTGATATGAAAGGTTCTATTTTCTTCTTATGTCCTCTGATTTAAAATATGTTTGCATATAATCTAAAGAGTAAAATGTTTCAAAGAGGTTTTTTACAAGCATGATTGTGATGTGTCAACTTGACTGGTCATCAGACACCCAGACCAAACACTTCTGGATTTGTCTGTGAGGGTGTTTTGGGTGAGATTAGCAGTTCAGTGAGATTAGCATTCATTGACTCAATGGGGTTTGTAAAGTAGATGGTCCTCTCCAGCATAGGTCAGCATCCTCCAATCCACTGAGAGCCGGGATAGAGCAAAAATGTGCCTTACTACTATGGAGTGTGTGCCTTAGTCGTGAGTGTACCTGAAAGGGGAGATCCTATACTTCCAAAATACTAACAAGGATGTAAATCAATGGTATTCAATTAAAAACAGATAGATAGATAGATAGATAGATAGATAGATAGATAGATAGATAGAGATAGACAGCCAGACAGCCGAGAGAGATTGCGAGAGAGAGAGAGAGAGAGAGAGAGAGAGAGAGAGAGAGAGAGAGAGAGAGAGAGAGAGACTACTGGTTCTAGTTATGTGGAAAACTCTGATGTTTCTTCTCACTTTTGTTCAAATGAATTTAAAAGAAAATATCATCAGGTGTTTCTGAAATTTATTTCCCAAAGATATTATACTTTTAAAACTACATATCACTCTTAACTTGCTTTTGATAGATCAGAAGAAAAGAAATTGCTAATATTAGTGTCCAATCACCTTAAAATAATCTTTTAAAGATACTTTAATTTAGCTAGATGGACTTTTCTTATTATTATATGCCATATAATTTCTTCTAAGTTTTTATGCCAACAAAATATTCATTTTTTGTAGAAGTCTCATAGTTTTCACTTAGTAGTTCAACTTGTAAATTTCCAAAGATAAAGACACAGATGCAATTAGGAACAAATTTTAATGGACTAAATCAACTACAGAAGAGATAACATTGCAATTAATGTTTTCTGCATATACCCAGATATTAGCTATTGATACTGTGATTACTGAATTACTATAAATATCTCTCTCTCAGTCATTTCTCCAGTTCTTGCCATTGTTCTAGTTGGTCTCATTGGATATCCTGACAAGTGTTTTTTGATATCACTTCCCAAAATAATTGACATTGTTCAAGATTTTTCAATGGTGGTTACTCTAAAGCCACTCTGGGTAAAATACGATGTTCCCTAAACCTGGCTATGCATCAGAATCTAGGATGTCTGCTAAACAAGCCTCTTCCTCAAAGCTTTTGGCTTTGCAGATGAAGGCTTTTGGCTTTGCAGATGAAGGGAATGAGCCAACATCTGTTTGTTTCCAAAGAAGTAATGCTAAGATACAGAGGAAGGAGTGCAGAAGCACAGTTCCCCAAAATATACTCAGATAATGCATGAGGAGAGCAAACAGTAATTGGAACACTAACTTGTTCATGGGAAGTTTTCACATTACCCTTCCTATCTAAGAATGACAAATAGAGAGTAGTGACCAAAGGAAAGAGGTATCATCCATGCTATTAGAACCTGCCTAATGTAAGCAAGCAACTCATGATGTTCCCAGGCGCCAGCTTCACCTGGAGACTACAATATGTATAGGGTCCAACCCCCCAAAATAATGAAATGTTCCCCTGTACATATCCTCCCTCAAGTTCAGCAACCTTGCTGACAAGACCCTTGCCACTGTCCATAGGTACCCTCTCTATTCATCTCCTTCTTGAATTTGCTATCATGTGGAGCAGATGGAAGCTGGCCATTCAGGATGCTGGCTACCTCACCTTCCCTCAGCTTCACCTTGGAGTTGTGACTAACACTTATTAACATATAGCCTTTATGAGATGAACTGGTGTCAAAGTGGGAATAGAAAATATGAACCACAAAGGAATGTGAGATTGTTTTTAAATTTCAGGGACATGTACTTTTTTTCTCCTGTGTTTGTATTGGGCTTTACTGTGTTTAATTACTACTGGTGCAAAATTGCATGTGATGCTGTTGGCACACACACCTGAAGAGTATGATCACATACCTCAGAATCATATAACATTGTAAACCAATGTTACCTTTAAAAAATGCATGTGAGTTGGATAGGTAAGGCAACACTAAAACCTTCTTCTGGTTTTGAAATAACAAGCAGATCCCTAGTCCTCCTGGTCCTGCTCTCTTGTGAACATCAGTAGCACACAACTTGTTCCGGGCGGGGGGGGGGCTCTTGTGATATTTGTGCTCATCTCTAATGCCCTTTTCCTGTTGCCCTTAACATGCACTTGACAGCCCCCAGCAATTTGTGACTTAAAAACCACTGAATTTCCATTTTCTAACTTCCCCCATCAATAATCATGCAAGTCTACTGCCCAAAGGTACAGCTCTAAAACCGATTACCATGGCTTCTACCAGGGATAAACCAGGGCATTCGAACAATTCAAAAGGTTTTCTGCAATATCAATGCATAAAAATGCATAACCAAGACTTAAGGGAATAAGGGGGTCTCCTGGCATAAAAAACGTGTCCCTGGTATTAAAAACACCAAAGACTACCATACAACTGAGTTTAATAAGCCATTTCCAATGTATGCTTCATATGGAGACATTTCAAGTGTGCGTCTCATGCTGTAATGCTCAACAGCTGCGACGGTAACCCTCAATGTGTTCCATATGGGGCTGTGGTTATAATCGGCTCCTTCTGGAACGGTTCTCGTGGACTTCTTCTTTAATTAGGATTAAAATGTGCTGAGGGCCCACAGGAGATGTGAGAGAAGCCTTTTATTTCAGTCATTATCATTTCTCTCAGGCAAGATCACCTTTCAGAAAAAGCTATGTAGCTTCTCTCTCTAATCTTCACAAAAAGAGGTTCAGCTTGTTAAACTAATTTCCCTCATTTTTTATAATCTGAAAATGACTTCAAGGCAGCAAACTTCAGCAGAATAGCAATTGTTCATTTATCCACTAAAAGATGTTGTTGGGATCAACAGCAAGTTAGAGCATTTGTTAAAAAAAATTAAGTGTACCTCACTGAGAAGGGCAGACACAGGAGCCTTAGGAAGAAAACTGATAGATCATTTTAATGAGGCAATGTCCCACTAAACATGATATGAGACAAGGCAATTATGTAAACTTAACATTTACCAAAGGCTGAAAGCTATCAGTAAAAGGGTCACCAGAAAACAACTGTATGTGTGCAAAAGCAGAATTCATTAAAGGAACCGATCACTGTAACTATAAAGCTTCTAGATGGCAAAACACTATAGATGAAATTAAAGCAACAAACCTGGCATAGGAGAAGAGCTTGAGGTTAATATCTTCAATATAAAAGTGGTCTTACAATCAATAAGGATAAAAATATATTAAACACCCCAATCAAAAATTTAGCAAAGTCAAACAGGGAATTCAAAAAAGAGCATGAGTAAATATAGCCAAAAAATTAATTAGTCAAAATTATTACTCATATTAGTCAAAGTTCTATTTAAAACAACCAGGAAAGATCAGTTCCCGCTACTAAATGAGCACAGAATCAAAACAAAATTATGAAAAACTAGTACTTCTGAGAAACTTAAGAGTTACTTTAAGGAACTAATAAAAAAGACGTACTTCCAATAAGGAATATGAGTGGGAAAGATTAGGATGAAAATAAAATGTTAGAGACATTTGGAAGGAAAATTTGGCAATAAATATGATAAATATTAGAATTATACATATCTCTTTGCCTGACCAATTCCTCATATAGGGAAAAATGTGATCATTTGCTTATAGTTGGAGTTTGATATTGAAATTTTTTGATGTTTAGCTTGTTCAGCATTTAAATTGAAAATTGGGTTAGCATTTTAATAACATTAATATTCATTTAAATGGACATAAAACACCTAACCTATTAATTCCTTAACACCCATAGTTTATTGAAAATAAAATAAAAATAAATTGCCTTATAAACATTCTCCCCCTGACCCTGTGTAGCGCCAGCAAGGCACAGAGCAGGTTTTCTATGATCCAGGCGGATGGTTAAAGGACTGTCCTGGAGCCCTCAGTGGCTTTTTCAGGCTGTTAATGATCTTTCTACACCATCTGTAGTGAGGCAACCAGGTGCGGGGCAGGCAGGGGAGTCGGGGAGACAAGAGGCCTGGGAGGCTGGCAGGCCTCCAAGCCCCTGGCAGATCTTCACTCTTACTGGGCTCTCTGGTGCTCTCTTCTGGTTCTCTCCACCAGTCTCTACTGCACTCCGCCGCACCGTCCTCTGCCGTCCTGTCCTCTGCCGTCCTGTCCTCTGCCCCACGCCGTCCTCTATGCTCAGCCCCCAGGCCCAGGTGCACCCCCCACAGACGCCCACACCATGCTCCAGGTGCCGCCATCAGGCATGCATATAAGCCCAAAGGTGTCGGTCATTGATGCTAATGGCAAGAGGGTGAAAAAAACTTGACAACTTCCATTCACCCAATGCCCTGTTCTCATTTTTACATACTTTCCACTTCTCTCCTGCTAGGGATTCTGCTGTGTTATCTTCAAGGCGAGAAGAGGCAGCAAGACAGTGGCCCTAACATTAGGGCACTTGGCACTGACTCTGTCTCTTACTACCTATGCACCTCGAGAATGTCTTCTACTGTCCACTTCAATTTCTGTATCTGGTGAACTGGGAATAATTATCCCACTTAAGTCCCAGGATAGGTAGAAGGATTACATGAGGTACTGTGGACTGATCACTTAGCACAGGACTAAACACTTAATACTTACATAAAATGTCTATAAATGAAAATTATGCATGCTTTATATGAAATATGGGATTTTAAAATTTCATTGCTGACATAATATTGAAATGTCAATCCATCACATTTAAAAAGCACAGTCCCACTTCTACATGAATAGAATTCTAGGAATTGCCTTAACAATGAAATTTGTTAAGTTTTTAAGTTCTTATAGTTGAAATTCATTAAATAAATTATTATGTCTATATAGGATGTCCACTATGTGACTAGTAACAGCATGTAATTATTAAGTCTATTCAATGCATGTTTTCGTAGCCCTTGTTGTCTCACCCGTGCAACCAGGCACCTATTATAGAGGTAATTTTCAGTCACTTTGAGCTCTTTTCTACTGCTTTTTCTGTAGATTTCATTGCAAATTAATTTCTTTAATTAGCTAGTAGAGTGAATTTTGGGGATCAGAGTTGATCTGAAGGTGTCTTGCCCGCGCTGAAGGAAAATAGATGTCAGTGTCTAGGACAGGTCGTCGTGGTAACTAGATTTATTTTGAGGGGAAAGTGAAAAACACTCCAAGTGTAGCCCATGGCAATGTGAACGATGCTTTGAGGCTGTGCAATGCGGCAGCTGTGCAGGTGACTCTGCCTGCTTCAAGAGAAGCTCTTCCACAGAGATCCGATAATGGTGGAGCCAGTGGGTCTAACCATTGGCCTGCCACCAATCCAAGGCCTGCTCCAGTAACAAGCAGAAGGATTCCATACATATTTGCCTATTCAGCAAGAAGGAAACACCTGTTTCAGATATGTGCGCTTAATCTTGCCATCGTGCTCTGAAATGACTGGGAAATCATACAGAAAAAAAAAAAATGGAAAAGACATAAATCTTACAACAGGCACATCACAATCCAGAAGATGATACCAAACAGATCAAATACCAAATAGTTGACACTGATTTCATTTGAAATGTAGAAAACTCATCCTAAATAGGCCTCCAGCAGCCCCTTCTTGAACTCTCACCTTTTAGTTTCTGCTCTTTGGCCCAGGGCCCCAGGCCATCCTCCCACCGGCCCTGCAGTGGAGGTAGGGGAACGTTCCTATAATAGATCTGCTCAGACAGAGAGTAATGTTTCACAGAGCCAGGTTGTCAGAAGCAATCAAACTTTTCTCTAGACCAAAAAGTCAGAATCAGAAAAGTCTGAATTTGAAATTCTGCATCAAAACCTCTTAGTGGATGCCGGTAATCTATTGCTGCACAAATTCTCCAGGTGATTCTGATGCCCTCAAATTTGAAAATGACTGATTTACTCCATTTTGTCTCTCCATCTTTACCTGAGTCTGAAAGAGTTAAGTGCATATGGATAGCATCTCAGTTGCATCTTATGAAAATCTCTCTACCCATTTTTCTCTGTTACCTCTGCTTATGAGAGACTCTCACCTGACTAATGTATTAAATTAAAATGACATTTATTCTGCCACCATACTCTCTCTCTCTCTCTCTCCCTCTCTCTTCCCTCCCCCCCTTGAGAGAAGAATGAACTGAAAAACTAAAACATGAAGTACTTGAGATTTTAAATATGCCTTCCAATAGATCAGACATCTGATTAATAGAGTTGCAACACTGCATAAGCATGACCTCTTTCTTCCTTAGAGCTTATTCTTGTAGTTCACCCTCATGCCAATAGTACTATCCTTAATAATAATTCAGCATCCATTTCTTATTTATTTATTTATTTTTGCACAGAAGAATTGGGGTGCAGGTCAGAGGTGTGGGAGTGAGAGGATTCACCAGAGAAAGAGTGGGGAGAAGAGCAGGCAGATTTACTGAAATACTCTGATGAGGGGAGATGCAGGCAAGACAAGGAAGGTCTGCTGTGCCATATGTGGGTTAGCTCCCTGGCTGCGGGATCGAACTCAGGCCATTGTGGTAGGCATTCGCTGTGATAACGCTGAGACTTAACCCCTAGGCCACCCAGCATCCATTTCTTTATAACTTTTATATTTCACAGGCATTTGGTGTCAATACCTAGCTTATTTTTCTGCTCAACATCAGTAAAATTCAGGTGTTATCTTATGATGAAGGGCCCTAAGCTGTGTTTTAATCTTGAGATCATAGTAATTGAAGGTCAGAGTGCCAAGTAATCCCTGGGTCTTTGTCCCACCATTGTGGCATTTGCTAATTGGTCCCACGGTCACATTTGTGTATGCTGTAGTCTTAAATGTCCTGGCTACCTTTCAAGACACTTTCCTTACTCAGGGGTACGAAGAGCACATATTTACTAATTTAATAATCATTGAAATAGTTTTCAATTCTTTGGAGATAACACCAAATTGATACAACTTTGGACAGCTTGCTGAAGTCTGCTTTTATTAAATGAATGTCACAATCTGTGCAGTGAGAGTCACAGGAGAATGAATTTATCCATGAGCGTTTTTGTTTCTGGTCTGGTGGCATTCTCTCCAGAAAGCAATCTCCAGTTAAGCCCCATAGCAGGTTGTAAGGGATAACATAACTCATACACTCTGCCCTCAGAGAAACACACACTGCTTCTTCGGTTCAGGGATGGCTTTCCATTTCAATCAAGGAGTAGAACATGTGGCTCTGTATGCTTTCCTCTCTGGAACATTGAAACCTGGAGGCAAAGAACTGCTTTCTCAATTGCCTCATATAGCAAGAACTAAAATATTTGGCTTAAAAAGTTCTCCACAGAAATACATCATTTGCAATAATAGATTGCTTGTAATATTGATTTGGTGACTGAATAGACTCACTCCATCCCCTTCATGTCTTAGGTGAGGGAGCAACCACCAGGTCTTCCAATAAGAGTTCAGTGATTTCCATGCTACTTGGTATTATCAATGGTTAAAGTGCTGTGCCTTACGTATTGGAGCTTAGGGTTTTTGTCCTATGTCCCCCTACTTCCCCTCACCCCAGTTCTTCAGTAGTCCAGATGATTCCAAAAGTTGAAATTCAAGGGGATGCTGCTCCCATCTCTATAAGTTTCATGATAAAGTTCTACAGATCACATTTCCAGGGGGAGGGAGCATGGACACAAGGGGATTGTTCTCTGCCCCCATTTAAAAACAGCTGGCATATTTCACTCGCAATATAGGGGAGCCAAATAAGAAAGCGACATTCAACAGGGAAGGAAGGGAGGGGGAGGGCTGAAGAGGGGGGAAGAGGGGAGCACGGAGGACTATGGTGATGGCTCCACGGGTGAACTTATGCGGAACACACAATAATGTAAAAGATACGAATAACAAAAATAAATATCTATTATATATATTTTTTAAAAATCCCCATATAAAATTTTGCTTAAAATATAAAAAAAAAATAAAATAAAAAATAAAAACAGCAGGCAATTCTCAGTGTCCCTGACCCTGCCAACCACATAGACATAAACCAAATGCATGTACTGGACTTTAGGACTTCAATTCACAAAGACATGGTAAGAATATCTGTGCTAGCATTTTCTCGCACTTGAAATAAGTTAGCTTTAACATTCAGTTTCATCTAGTATCGTTATATTTCTTTTGACCTATGTTAGAGCATCCTCCGTGATATACCACTTTTTTCACACTACAAATACATAAACCTGCCTGGAGACACATTATACGAAGGGGGGAAGTCATGAAAGGGTCAAGTCACCTTGCTTCCCACTTCCTGTTACTTTATTTAAACACATACAAGCACAGGCACCAGCTGTCCTCATCTCCTTTGTTTTTCTAACCAAGTAACAAACAAGTAATATCCTAAAACAAAACTTAACAACAACAACAACAACAACAAAAAAGCCCTCAGACAGATGGAACTAAATTAAGATGAGGTTGATTAGGTCTTCTATGGTTGCCTTCTCACTTTGCGTTTCAGAATCCTCTTCCAGGTTAGGCACATCCACACCCTGCTTGCCCGTCTCTTACCCTTATCTATATCCCATAGTGGATGGAGACTCCTGGGGGGTGGGGGGGTGGAATGTCCTATTTGGACTTGTCCTACCTGAATTGCACCTTGTAATCTGAATAATAAAGGTGTTCAAAACCAATGTGAAGACACTGGGCAGGAAATGAATAGGATGGAGAAAGGATGAGAGCATCTAAATGTGAAACAAAAATATAGCTAAAGGCGATTTGTCAAAAAAAAGTGTGTGTTGTCCTAACAAATTAAACTTTTGTCTCTTCCTGCAAACAGAAAATTTAAACATTTTCTGACATTGATTTGGCCCATGAAGTGACTGTAAATTGAATGCTTTAAGTGTAACCTGGTAGAGGATATTCTCTGGGTCCTGCAGGTCTTTCACCGGTGCCACCACCCCAGCAAAGGCCATGAACCCCACCCTCCCAGAAACTGCTTGGGAAGTAGTTTTTCAGGACATCATTTAAAAACATCTTTCAGTTTGCAAAACCTTGTCTTCTCAGAGAATTATAGGGAAAAGGTCATTTTTTCCCCAATACAATGAAGTACAGTTGACTCTTCAACAGCTTGGGTTTGAACTCACCAGTTCACTTATGGGTGTGCTTTTTTCTAGCTGTGGGTTCCACATCTGGAGATTCAAACAACCAATACAAATGTGAAAATGTGGATTTGGAGGGCATACCATAATGGATTTAAGCATTCCCAGATTTTGGCAGGGGAAGGGAGGTGACTGAAACCAATCCCCTGCGGATACTAAGGTACTGTACTTAAGTATTGGGGTAGTCAGAAGTTAGTTATACTCTACTTTTCTACTGTATGTGGGTTGGTTCCCCTAACATCCTCTCCCACCCCAATTTTTCAAAGGTGAATTGTACAGTGTTATCTAAATGAAAAGTTTTGGGAGAACAATATTCTTATTTGTTTAGAAATAG
This sequence comes from Scalopus aquaticus, assembly GCA_004024925.1. NCBI lineage: Eukaryota > Metazoa > Chordata > Mammalia > Eulipotyphla > Talpidae > Scalopus > Scalopus aquaticus. The sequence goes on from PVIJ01003718.1 coordinate 32,527, forward strand.
CAAATCCAACAATAAATAATATTAAATGTATAAACTTCAAACTTCGTTGACTACCAGCAGATGTTAGATGAAAAGAATAAAAGGCATATCATAGAAACAATGATTTAGAAATTAATGATGAGTTTGTTTCATTGATACAATGCTTGGAAACCCAGCATTGTAAATGTGATAAAAACATAATAGTTAACATTATACATTTCCTTGTGGATTTTTTTAAACCACTACACATAATTTTGACAACCACAGCCACACACTATGGGAAATTTTGAGCTAAAACATACAGGAATTGGAGCCAATGAGAAAAGGCAAGGTAGTGGTGAGGGGGAGAAAGATTGATGTACATTTAGCTTATTAAGAAAAAAAATTGAGATCTTTCCAAAAGTACAGAACTAAATTCAGTCCTACAGCTACATAAGGAAACTCTTAACTACAATAGACATATTCAGTATTTTGAAATTATAATTGGACTTTCAGCATTATTTTGCATTGAGTTAGTTTAACTATTAATCCAGAAATACCAGCATCAACAAATGCATCTTCCCTGTATCCTAAAATTTGATAAAGATCATTACTTTCTATAGTATACATGAATTTCAAATTTTTGCTGAATGATTTCTTAAAGTGCATGGATTCTAAATAGGATTACATGCATTGGCACACAAGAATGCTAATGAGGAGCTACAGGCAGTTCTCAATTTAAAACTTGATTGCATTCCAAAAATGTATTGGAAAGTTGACTAATTGGAACGCAGAATGTACCCTCTTGTGAAAATAAATGGTGGATAATTTCCTGGACTGCCCACACCATTAATCCAGGCCATGGCACACCTCAGCCATAGTTCCAATAGCACGGCCTAACTCTGGATCCAGAAAACAGGGTCTTTTTCATAAGGTAGGAGAAAAGGAGATAAAGATTTATTCTTCTTTTTAAAATTTTTAGGATTACTATTATATATTAAATAGAATAAGAATACCTTGGCCATATTTTCGCCTCCCATTGATATCTCTCCATCACTTGGGACTCCTGTCCTTATAGATTCCCTGTCACGTGATGCTGGCTTGCTTTAGTGACATATTCCCTGCCCTCCCACCCCCACGAGCAAAGTACTCCAAGCTCCAAAAGTACCTTCCTTCCTTCCACTGCAGCTCCCACCCCAAGGTCTTCACGCTAGAGTGCATCAGAGAAGGAGCAGCGTTTGACAGACACACTTGCAGTTAGTTCTGTTACTGAAAGCTCCTTATTGGCCAGAATTAAAATAGTAGCAGCAGTTCCTCTAATTGCTCCTTCTGGCTTTTGGGAGACCAAACTGCCATTAAGGAAAAAAATCGATAAATTTTTCAGATGCTCCATTCTTGGCAGTAAAAAGAGCCTTGGCAAATGTCCAAATAGCGGATGTCCCTGCTGCCATTATTTCCTGTTCCTGTGCCAGGTTTTTAAAAGGTTTCTTTTCTTTTAAAAAAAAAAAAATCTCAATTTCGCCTTGACTTATCTCTCTTTTCTCTTTCATTTTCTCTAAATGCGTAGTGCTCCCTTAAATGTTATTTGTTTCTTTAAAAGCAGGGTCGGTAAACCGTACTGTTCTGATCATGAGGTCCATTACACAAGACCATGTTGTCCTTGCATTTCAGCTGAGCTTGATTTACAAGGCAGCAGGTAAAGAACAGGCACAAAAAGGACAGTTTGCTTCAATGCAAACTCTGAAGAGCTACCGGGGCTGCCTGTGAACGTCACAAGAAGAATATCAAGGAGAGTCTCTTATGAGATGTATGGTGTACAAATAGTTTCTCCCATTCCATAGGTCTCTCTTGATTTAGTTACAGTGTCTTTTGCTGTGTGAAGGTTTTTAAGTTTGAAGTAGTCTCATTTATTTATATTCTTTTTTGTTTTTCTTGCTGCTGGGAATGAAATCACAAAGACATCACTGAAGCTGATGTGGTGTTTTGTCTATGCTTTCTTCCATGTATTTTATAGCTTCAGATCTTACATCCACAGTATTCTTAACTTTGCGGTTTCTTTTTGTGTATGGTGTGAGATACTCATCCAGTTTAATTTTTTGTATGCAGCTGTTCAGTTTTCTCAACACCATTTGTTAAAGAAACTATCCTTCCAGTATATATTTTAGCACCTTTGTTGTACATTAACTGTCCATGTACGTGTGGGGTTACTGCTGGGTTCTCAGTTCTATTCATTGTGTCTGATTTTGTTTAAGTACCATGCAGTTTTAATTATCACTTTATAGTATAATATGAAGTCTGGATATGTGTGACCATTCTTCCTCTTTTTTTGTTAGGATAACTTTGGCTATTTGGGGTGTTTTGTGATCCCATATGAATTTCAGTAGTGTTTTTTTTTTTCCATTTCTTTGAAGAATGACAATGAAATTTCTGCTAGTATTACATTGAATCTATATGTTGCTTTGGGCAGTATGGCCATTTTGACAATGTTGACTCTTCAAATCCCTTGGCAGAGAACATACTTCCCTTTTGGGAGCGACGTCTTCTATTTCTTTTATCAGTGCCTTGTAGTTTTCTTTATATAGATCCAATTCATTTTAGCTTCAGTTTCCTTCCTTGAAAGTAACATCAAAGAACCCTTGAGAAAAATAAAGTAACATCTGTAAAAACAGAAAATTGCTGAACTATTAATTCTTAACCCCGTCACTAACACCAGCTGTCATTATCTTTTAATCAGTTGAATTCATAAAGATGGTCCTGACTTCTTTTGGTTATTTTAAGTTTTTTTTTAATTTTTTAAAATTTTTTTTTAAAGGTTTATCTATTTAAGCTGGGGTATAGGCCAGAGGCATGGGGTGGCGAGAGGGCTCACCAGAGACAGGGGGGAGCAGAACAGGCAGATCAGAAATACACTGCTGAGGGGAGCAGCGGGCAAGGCAGGAGAGGTCTGCCGCGCCATGTGAGATTCTCCCTGGCCGGGCGTGGAACTCGCGTCACCGCTGCCGACAGCTCCACAGCGCAGCGCTTAACCACTGCGCCACCAGGGAGGCTCTCTTTTGGTTATTTTAATGTAAGTTGGTGAGATTTTGTTACTTAAATTTTAACAAATGCATTTTTTCTCTCCACAATATTGTTTGGAGTAGATCACAAGTCTTTCTTTTACATATCCCTCATTTCCAACATATCACTAATTGTGAGAAATCTTACACCAAAATTACAAAATAACTTTTGAGATGGGAGGTTACACATTGAGATTAAATGTACACATCATCTGCAAATAAAAAATTACTAATTTTTCTAAAAACTAAAAGTAAGGTTTCTAAAAATTGAGTAAATGTACAGCTTTTTCTCTATTTTGTAACCCATTTAGAAACAAGTTATACAAAGTAATGCAATGCTAGCAAAGTTCCATTTTCCTTCAGATGTTTAGGTATTTCTGGCACAAATTCCCCCAGGTTTACACAAATACCCGCACAGTCACCTTCTCAGGTTGCCATGCACCCTCAGCACACCAGCATGCCTGGGAGTGTCTGCTGAGCACTCCCTATTCAATATTCCTGCCTCTCCTTCTAGCTTACAATGTGTTCACAACAGAACTACGAAGCCCAAAGGATTCCACTCCCCAAAACCTGCAGGAGCAACCTCGACTCGTCAAAGCTTTCTTAGGACAGACATAAACAGTTTCAATAGGTAGCCCCCAACCATCACTGCTTTTCAAATATTTGTTGGGCACCCAACCCTCTGAAGGTCCACTGTCCCTTCTGCTTGTTGTAAATGCTATCTTATCAGTTCCGCACTCTACCACTTATTCTTCCCCATTCCTGCTCCTCCAACAGCAAAGCAGAAAAATCCCTGCCTGCTCTCAATAGAGCCACATTCACTCTCCTGTGAAACCTTGGTCCTGCCCTTACTAGACTGTTCTGTGTCCGCAGCACTCATCAAGGCTTTCCAAGCAAAAGAATGTTCTTCCCAAGAAGAAATCTTCCTTTCCCATTATTCTGTACAAAGATAGAGTGGAGAACAAAGACCACCTTCAGAGGATTGCTCCACTGACCAAATAAATTGGGCAGTTGAACAAAACTACTTCTGGAGATCTTCCAACAGGAGATGTTGAATGAACTCTTTCATCTTTGAATTCAAGTCATTTAGCGCCAAAAGCAGAGTCTAGCACAAAGTAGACACTCGATAAATTCATTGTTGATAAATTAATAGCCCAAGTACTCACTCATTCTTTGTTTTTAATTTTATTATTTTAATTTATATCCTTTACATTATTGTGTATTCCCTGTAGATTTCCCACCACCAATTCACCTGTGAACCATCACCATAGTCCCTTGTGCTCTTTTCTCCCATTTTGGTCCCTATTCCTCTACCTCCCCTGTAGAATGCCTCTTGGTTGCCTGCTAGTTTTTGCTTTTGTTTTTGTTTTGTGCGCTATTTTCTCCTCCTGATCTGTTCAACAAGTGAAGCAGTGATGTAGTCAGTAATTAGAAGAGCAAACATTCTTAACATCACACTTAAACTTAGCTAATCTGCTTCATTTATTAACAGTCTGATTTTTTTTTAACTCTGATTTAAACTCCCCAGTTGATTAACCAACTAACTACTTAAGATTCAAATGAATGCAATATAAGGGATTAGTTTTAGGATTAATAAATTTCCTTCAATTCTGATTTAAGATTAAAGATATTAAATTTGTCAATGTTCTGGTTATTACTAGAGTTTTCTATAGTATGTACCCTATAATTATCAAGACATAGTTCATAGATAACCAAGTGATACTAGATACAACACGCTGACTTTTACCAAACAATTTTGAAGTGATGCATTAGACACTGAGTAAAAATTTTCCGAAATAAAAATGATTTGTACTGGTTTATCATGTTAATGATATCCTGATTTTCTCATGCTCTGTTCCCAAATTCTCTAATATAATTTTGCTTATAGTAAAGCATGCAGAACTTGTGTAATATAAAGGCATGAGTACATTTTTTATGCACTAGAGGACAGGAAATTAAAGTTCATAATTTCCAGAATCGCTTCATGATAAAATTGCTACACTTAGGAAATCATTGTGATTTCCTACAATAAGGAAATCATTCATTAAATAAATATTATTCTAGCAAATAATTCATAAGTAGTAATAAATATAACAAATAGTAAACTCAATTACTTTTGCTTTATTTTTAATTTTTATAGTAAATAAATTTTATATGCATTTTTTAGATGATAATCTTAAGAATGAGCATATATCCTAATACACTATATTTTTTAATTGTTTTCATTTGCCTTAAAAATTTCTTCTTACTGCTGTGGCTATTCATCATGTAATAGGTTTCTTTCCTCAGAAGTTTATTTAACCTTCTTGAATTCTTAGCCAGTGGTTTGAATTTTAAATAATGAAACTCCATCTATTGATTTCCAGTCACCCTATGAATGACTTTCCTGGTGCTCTTTCATAACTGGCATACTTGTAAATGCTTCCTTGCAACAGAATGCCAAGTAAATGCCTGAGTAGGTATTTGCAAATCGAATATATCTAGAAGCACCCACTAAGTAAAATAGAGATCAGTTCCTCCCTATACCTGTTGGATTCAAAATACGATGCTAGAGTTAGAAATAACAACAAAATACAAAAAAATAATTATCAAATGTGAATTTTGTGGACAGAGAACTCAAATCAAGTGGTCTCAGACCATCATTGGTCATTTGTCTCAAGTCTAGTGTTGAAGGCAGAGTAATGTTACCTGAAACCTGTGAATATGTTAGTTACCTGTCATGGCAAAAAGACTTGCTGAGATAATTGAGGCCAAGGACTCAAGATGGAGAGATTTTTCTCAGCTTATCCAGATAGAACAGACCAATCACATGAGCTCTTAAAATCAAAGATGAAAGCAGAAGTAGGTGGGGCAGAGAGATGAGGTAGAAGGAGAGATTGGAAGCATGAGCCAACTGCCCCACCATTGCTGGCTTGAAAATTGGGACCAGAGCCACAAATCAAGGAATATGAGTGACCCTCAGCTGACAGCCTTAAGAAAATGAGGAACATGGTTCATCAGCCATAAGGAACAGAATTCTGCCAATAATAAAGATGATCAAGAAGGTGGATTCACCCTTAGAGCCTCTAGAAAGGAATACAGCCTGAAGACACCTTGATTTTAACCCAGTGAAACCTATATTGCATTTCTGACGCATAGGACTACGCATAATTCACTGTATTGTTGGAGCGACTAAATTTGTAAGAATTTCTATACAGTCCCAGGAAAGAAACGCACCTGGCTACTGCTGAGAGGAAGGGAGAGTCCCCATTTCAAGGTCCCAGAGAGCACTTTAGCTTTGTGTATTGCCCCGACTCCTGTAATATACTCTTAAATTTTTCAGTTTAGCCATGACTCAACTAGGCTACTTTGTCAAACTGGAACATGAACTGAGTCTTACAGGAGGAGCTAGTCAAAAGAAATGGGAGCTGTTCCAGGCAGAAGGCACAGTGTCCGTACAGGCAGAGAGGGGAACTTGGATACCACATGGAAAGGAACTAAAGGTTGCCTGTATTTTGAGGCATAATGTGGGGTCAACTGTACAGTGAATGAGGCTGAAGAGATAGCCAGGGTCAAGCCATGGAAACAAATGCCAGGTTAAATATCCCCTTAAGCTACAGGTAACACTGGTCAACAAATTTTTACAAAAGTCAAGTTACTGAAATAAAATTAGTCATTTCCTATCAATTTGTATGTGACACGAATGTGACAGTCAAATTCTAATTTTGGCTCTAGTTCTTTTTTTTTTTGTAATCTGCAATAAGTTGATGTTTACATCATGAAATGCATGCCAATAGTAATAGGTCTATGGTTAATACCTGTAAAAAATCAAGTCATAGACTACTTCTTAGATTTCGTCACTTGTCTCTTGTACAGCTGTTCAGGAATAGAACAGATGGAAGACAGTTTCCATTGTGCAAAAGCACAGCCTTAAGACTCAGTTTCGAAGCGTCTGAAATAGTCTCCATTCTTGTGGGTCATGAGTGAGTTCTAAGGTATTCGTGAGACCCTCAATATCGGAACAGAATACCAGAGTACTTTCCTTTCTGAAGAAAGGCTCCAACTGCTGGTGGCACTTTCAATATAAAGTAATTGTGACATCTTCTTCTAGAAGATTCCATTGTTGGAGTCTTGCTCCTAGCAATTCTGCCTTGTTCTTGGATAAGTCCAAATCACGAACCAGGTCATTTAGTTCTTCCTGTGTTAGTCTGTGTGGGGTTGATGATGCACCACAGTGAAAATCTGGACCCCTGCATGATGATGGAACAGGAGAACAACAGGTCGGTTCTCCCTTGTCCTCATCAGATGAATCAAGAGAATATTCTGCTGGAGGTTGTGGAATAGGAAGTCCCTCATCATGTGAAACTGGTCTCAATGCAGATGGAATGTTTGGGTAGACTATTCTCAACTTCTTTTGCTTCGTTCTTCCACCAGAAAGAGGAGGAACCAAGCAGAAGTAACAGTCTTTTTATGTGGTTGCTTGGCTCTCTCCACACCATGGGGACTGCAAACAGCATTGATGGTCTTTTGCCATTTAACCACTGTGAAAACTGTGTTGTACATGTAGCACAGTGTATATGCGGGGCCCAAGGCTTGTCTTGGTCACCAACCTTGCATCTGAAGTGATCCTTTTCTTCTGGTTGGCAAATAACACTTCCCCACAAATAGAGCAGAAATTGTCCACGCTGTTAACGCACTTTTGAGGCATTACTGTTCTGTATTGTGCCTAAATGAATAAAAGAATAACAGTTCTATGGAACAGTAACTTAAACTGTCTTGCACAAGGTCTGAAATATTTTCATTGCTCAACAGGGCTTTATCTAGTGCACTACTGATGTCAGCTTACTTCAGCAGCCGCCTGGCAGTAGTATTGCATTGCATCAGAAAATGATGCAATCAACTTTGGATGATGTGTGCATGATGGTATTATGCAATGTGATGCAATATTACATAATTCTAGGCTGATTTAGGATGTTGTTGAAGTCCTACTGGATAAATTTACACAGTGAAACATCTTCAAAACGAGAGCTAATAAAAAATTTTCAGGGTTATATTCATGTTCAGCACACCAAGATACTACAGATTAGGGCCTTTTTAAAGTCAGTAACGATCTTACTGTTGACCAGTGTAGTGGGGAGCCATTCATGGAGCAAAGTTTTATTTTATTTTATTTTTAAAAATATATATTTATTATTATTTGTATCTTTAACATCATAGTGTATTCCCCATGGGTTACCCACCACCGATTCACCTGTGAATCATCACCACAGTCCCTGTGCTCCCCTCTCCCCCATTTTGAACCCTTATCCTCCCCCTCCCTCACTGAATATCTTTCTCTTATTTGGTTTCCCTAAATTCCTGTAATAAGTGAAACCATTCGATATTTTTCTTTCTTTCTGGCTTATTGCGCTGAGCTTGATCCCTTCTAACTCCATCCATGTTGTTGCAAATTGCATGTGTTTATCTTTTCTGAATGTTGAATAGTATTCCATTGTGTATATGTACCACATCTTCTTGATTCAATCATCCATTTTTGGGTATCTGGTTTGTTTCCATAACTTAACTATTGTAAACAGTGCTGCAATAAACATACGGTGCATGTATCTTTTTGGACTAATGTTTTTGTGTCCTTTGGGTAGATTCCTAGAAGTCGTATTACTGGGTCATATGGAAGATCCATTTTTAGCAATTTGAGGAGCCACCATGCAGCTTTCCATAGTGGTTGGACCAGTTTGCATTCTCACCAGCAGTGTAGGAGATCTTAAGCATGTGCTTCATCGGTGTCCATTCTTAAAGTATCAAGTAAAAGGATTCAAGTTGAATGACATGTTAGAAGAGTCATGTGAAAGGACAAATAAGATAAAATATCATTTTATCATCACCTATCAAATAAGTGATGCTTAGACTGAGCCACCGGTAGGAGGAATCGCTGTTAGAGGATGATCCAGTAGCTAATTAATTCATGAAACCAACAGAAAGTATTGACTGATTAGATATGGGATCTGAGAGACACGTAGGGTCATGACTAAGTGACCTTAGGGTCTAAGTAAATGATAGTACCTCCACAAAGATGAAGATACACAAAAGGAGGAGTTACTCACTGGGCAAGAAGGTCAACTGCTACTTCTGGTCTATGCTATGGAATTTGAGATGTCTGGAAAGTCCAGGTTGGACTACCTAGCTAGGTGTTTGAGAGTGAAATTCAAGGGAGATGTCTATGTTGTATGTATACATGTGGAAATCATCAGGGTCTGGTATATGGGAGTAGTGAAAGTCATGAGTGATATTGACTTTCAGAAAGAATATATAGAATGAAAAGAAATAAGAAGCTCAAAGTAAATCATTATGTATACAATATTAGAGCCACTGAGAGAAAGGACAGTCCAAATGGGTACTAGAAAGGAAGTCAGAAGAATAGAAAGACAACCAATGGAGTGTGGTGTTACCAAAGTAAAAAGAGAGTCCATAAAATGAAAGTGAACAGCAATAATATAGGACCTATAACATGTCCTTGAACTCCACATTGTCATTGGTGACATTTAAAAAAAAAAGTTTTATTTTATATTTATAAATTTATGTTTTTATTTTCATATATCATTGTCCATTTTTGTACAATTTTTGATTTCTCCCGTCAGATGGTAGTTCCTCCCCACCATAATTCTGTCACCACCATGGCACCTGTGAACCGTAACCATAGTCCCTTGTTCTCTTCTCTCTCCTGTTTTGAACGCTCCCCCTCCTCCTTGCCTGCTGTGTGCCTCAGATCTATGGTTTGCCTGCAAGTTTTATCTTTTTCCTGATCATTTGTTTGGTTTCTCTTTATTCACCCTGTAAGTGAGACCATCTGATATTTTTCTTTTTCCTTCTGACTTATTTTGCTTTCCAGTTCCATCCATGTTGCTGCAAATGGCATGAGTTTAACTTTTTTGATAGCTGAGTAGTATTCCATTGTGTATATATCAATATACCACATCTTCTTTATCCATTCATCTGTTTTGGGGCACTTAGGTGGTTTCCAAATCTTAGCTATTATAAATATTGCTACAATGAACATAGAAGTACTGGTTTCCTTTGAATTATTGTTTTTGTATCTTTTGGTAGATTCCCAGAAGTGGAATCAGATTCAGTTTTAGTGTTTTGAGGATCCTCCACAGAGCTTTCCATAGCTTGCATTCCCACCATCAGTGTAAGAGGATTCCTTTTTCTCTACATCTTTGCCAGAATTTGTCATTACCAGGTTTTTTTTTTTTAATATGGGTCCTTCTCACCAGTGTGAGGTAGTATCCCACTGTGGTTTTGATTTGCATTTCCCTGATTATAAGTGATGTTGAACATTTTTTCATATACCTGTTGCCATTTGCATTTCTTCTTTTGAGAAGTCTTTCTAGCTCTTTTGCCCACTGTAGCATAGATGAAGTTGAAACAAGTTACAGTGAAATGAAGAGTACATGCATCCAGAAACAAGAAATATCTCAAATAAATAATCTAACCTTATGAAACCAAATGCTACTAGAAGGGAGGAAATAATAAAAATTAGAGAAGAAATAAACAAAAAAGAAATCAGAATGATCGTTCCAAAGAAAAATAAACCAAGAGCTGGTTCTTTGAAAAGATAAACAAATTAGACAAACTTCTTCTAGTCAGGTTCAATAAGGAAAAAAAGATAATAGAATCAGGAAAGAAATACAAGCTACAACAGACATTTCAGAAATACAGAGGATCATGAGACTACTATGAACATCTTTTATTTTCCTAAAGATTTATTTATTTATGCATACAAAAGCTGGGGTGTAGGCCAGAGGTGTGGGGGTGGGTGAGAGGATTCACCAGAGACAGAGTGGGGAACAGAACAGGCAGATTGACTGAAGTACACTACTGAGGGGAGCAGGGGACAAGACAGGAGAGGTCTGCTGCGCCATGTGGGAAGTGTGGGAAGCTTCCTGGCCAGGATCAAACTTGGTGCTGTAGTGGCTGTAGTGGCTATGACAGCTTCATAGTGCTGAGACTTAACCTCTTGTGCTACTGTAGTGGGAGGCCCACTATGAAAATATTTATGCCAATAAATTGGATAACCTAGAAGACATGGACCAATTCTTTTTTTTAATTTTTATTTTATATATATTTTACATCATTCTTCCTTTTTGTACAATGCAGGCTTTCTCCTTTCAGGTGTGGTGTGGTAAAATTCCCATCACCAATTGACCATGCACCGTCACCATAGTCCCTTGTGTTCTTCCCTCCCCTGTTTTGATCCCTCTCCCTCCCCCTCCCCTGTAGAGTGTCTCTGATTAATAGTTGCCTGTTAATTTTGTTTTTAAATTTATTGTAATTTTTTTATATGAAAAACATTTTTCATATACCTGTTGGCCATTTGAATTCCTCTTTAGAGAAGTGTCTTTTTAGCTCTTCTGCCCATTTTTTGTTCTGGATTGTTTACTTTGTTTTTTGGATCTGTCCCTTATCGGTAGTATTGTGTGCAAAAATTTTTTCCCAATCAGTAGGGCGTCTCTTTGTTTTGGTTAATGTCTCTTTTGCTGAGCAGAAGCTTTTTAATTTGATGTAGTCCCAGCTGTTTGTCTTTTCCTTTGCTTTCTTTGCTTTGGGGTATGTGTCTTTAAAGATGTTACTGAGATGTATGTCATGTAGTGTTTTACCTATATTTTCTTCTATATATTTTACAGTTTCAGGTCTTATGTTCAAGTCTTTTATCCATTTTTTTTTATTGGTTTTTGTGCATGGTGAGAGGTAGTAGTCTAGCTTCATTTTTTTTTTTTTCGCATGTAGAAGTCCAGTTCTCTCAGTACCATTTATTGAATAAACTGTCCTAGACACGGATCAATTCTAAGAAACATACAACCTTAAACAGACCAACTGCAAGCAAGGAAGTTGAAACAGTTATTAAATGCCTTCCCAAAAGTACCAGAGGACACTGTGAAGAGGGGATTTGCATTTCCAGTTTTCTATAAAACTTGGATATTTGAGCATTTTTGTGTTACTCCATGCAACATGAAATGTTAAGTGCATAATGTCTACCAAATGTGAATTAAATAGGCAATTAATTTGTATTTGAGAAACATTTAATAATGAGAAAATATTGCTAAAGAAGAGCAAGCCTTTGGGTATTGAATTACAAGATCTTCCATGAGGTATTCATTTCCTTTCGGTTAGGATCTAAACTAGAAATAAAATGACCACTTTCTGTAAATTTTAATTTCTATTAAAATTTTAGAAATTATTTTAAGTTGATAAGCTTTAGGTGATACCAACAAACCTCAAATATGGAAATGGGAGTAATTTACTGTGGAAACCGATGAAGGTGTTTTCATCCTAAAAGCCTTAGACAGGGTCCTGGAATACACAGATGGTATCATTCAGTGGGACTTTTGATGTCTTTTTGGTGAAGGTAAAGTGTCTGCAGTGGTGTAGACTGGGTTAAGGGAACCCACAGAGGGTGTTGAAGCATGTTCAAGACTCATAAAAGCTGGAAACCATTACCACCCATTGGCCTAGGGGAATAGGAGGGATCAACTAAGGCTTTGGGAGAGAGAGAAGAGTCATCATTTTTGTCAATAATATATATCCTGGTAGGCGAGGTAAACTTAAGACCTAAAATCTAAGCAACATCACTCTTTTTCCACCAATCACATATACTACCCTGCCATGAGCTGCAAGAGTTACCAGAACCCAGAACAATGATGATTTTTTAAAGATGATCTTTGAAAAATGGTGTGCCCCTTTCAATTTCACCAAATGCCAAAATTAAGGTGCCTCATGGCAGCCTTATGTTTACCAGGGTTCTGACTTGGTTTTACACAGAAAAGTTATGATTAGAACAACTTGAAGCATGATGGTTTCTTCCTGTTTTCAACCCTGAACCAAACACAGAGCCTTATATAGATTCCCAGCGACAGCTGTTAACTTCATCGAATATAGGGCAAGAATGCACCTTATTTCCATTTACATTACCCCATGTAGTGAGACTCCACACAGCCTGTCACTAAAGGTGAGCCTTGACCACAGAGCAGTGACAAAGGAGGAGCCAGGTCATTCATCAGAACAGCAAACAATTCCTATAAGACTTGAACATCAAAGAGATAGCCCCTAAAACTAATAGAAAAATTTTCAACAGGAAACACTTTTGCCACAGCATTCCATACATTCTAAATGGAAATGTCAAGACTGAAATATTTTTTATTGTCATTATTATCACTTTTGCTGGAACAAGCAAATCATCACATATGGACTTTACAGCTGAACAATTTTTTCCAGCTTTGCAGTTCCAGTGTCAGGCCCAAAATAGGTAATTACAGAAGCAAATGAAACCCTTTATATGATCCAAAGGTTCTGAGGGAGCCATCACTACCTACACATTGGGCAGCAGGTCCTATGGGAAACATTCATTGTGAGCCACATCTGAATGAAAGTGGAAACCAACAGCTTTGGTTCTGGCTTTGGAACATATGGTGCAGTAAATTATCAGCGTGCAGTCTATAATTAAGGACACAGCTTCTCAGTAATAATGCCTAAGTGTGCATGTACTCAGCTGCATATTAGCTTCTAGAATGAAATCAGATATGGTCAAGCTTTGGTCTGAGGCAACACTGATGCCTTGGTGACTGTAATATATAGTTTCTGAATTATATAAACCTTACCCCACTTCCACTGGTCTCCAAGCAGTCAGGAGTAATTTCTTATCCATAATTATGATGCCTTGTATTATGTGACCTCATCTTCTTTGCCATAAGTAAATGGGATCAGGGACTGGGTTTGGTCAGTGACTATGATCATCATTCTGAAGTGGTTTAGCTTTAGAATCCCACAGAGGCACCCTGCACTAAAGAATGTCAACCCAATGCAATTACATATAACTAGAGAAGTCTCAATGGAGCCAGAAATGGGGCACCAGAAGCATATGGGAATAGGTACAAGCCATGATATAGAGTACAGGGGAGCAGGTAAGAAGGCACTAGGAGGTGGGAGAGAAGTTGTAGTTTGCATACAGTATAACTGTAGAAACTGAGGCTGCAGAACAGTGTTGTAGTGAGAATACAAAGCATGATTCTGGTAGCAACAACTGCTGCAGCCTAAGCAGCCATGAATGACATTTTACTTCCTCAGTGCCTGGCTATGAATTACAGGTATCATGTCCCTATGTGTCCTTCTGACATATTTCTTTTTAAAAATTTTTTTTTAATACAAGCTGGGGTACAGGCCAGAGGCGTGGGTTGGCGAGAGGGTTCACCAGAGACAGAGTGGGGAGCAGAACAGGCAGATCAGAAATACACTGCTGAGGGGAGCAGCGGACGAGGCAGGAGAGGTCTGCCGCACCATGTGGGAACCTCCCCGGCTGGGCGTCGAACTCGCACAGTGCTGCCGACAGCTCCACAGCGCAGTGAGCAACCGCTGCACCACCAGGGAGGCCCTTATGACATATTTCTATCAGAGTTTAACTATGCATGTCTCTATGCGTTGCAACTTGAGAAAAAGGAAAAAATTAAGATATTGTGTTGAAACCACACTTGTACAAATGAAGGTCAGGATGTTCCATCAAGATGTTCTGCCACATACAGGGCAATAATGGGTGAGTACAGGGCTTGAAGAAACATATCTTCTAACTGCAAAGCAGTATTGCATTCCAGCTCTGCCAAACCAATTGAATACTGCCAGACATTGTGCTGAGATAAAATTGGTCCCAATTCGGGCAAGTTGTTGCAGACAATTTGGAAGAAATAAACTGTTAATAGATTTTAGTTCCTGTTGAACATATGTAACACCTCAATATTTGCACTGACAAAATTACATCATGGGCCAGAAACGTGTCTTTGGTTCTTTGTACCTATGCAGGTCCTAGTTTACATATTTGATTATGATGCTGGGTTGTTAATGCACCTGGTCTGGTGTTTAGATGATGGATGATGGGAGCATGAAACAGCACTGCTCTAGAAGAATGTCCACATGATTTCCTCGCCTGTAATGAACTCAGTGAAAGAACAGAGAATGAGGTCCTTTGGTTGTAGTTGTCAATGTAGACCTCATTGTGAAGAGCAAGCTAAAGATAAATGCCACTAATTTGGGGGGAAGAATTTGTTGTGGTTTGCAATGGGAACAGTTCTCATTTCTCAGGAGAAAGCTCACTGGTTGGCCAGCTGCTCATAAGATGGCAGTGGCTGGTGAATTCCCCCTAACACAAGGTTTTGGGTTCTGGGTGGTTTCACTGTAATTCGTTGCCTCAAGCATTTTTGCTGTGTAGCTAATTGACCATAATACAATTGTGTCATAAAAAATCACTTTTCTACAGTTTGGTTTGTCAGTTTGGTTTTCACTGATTCAGTACAATTTTTAAAAAGATTTATTTATTTATGCATACAAGGGCTGGGGTGTAGGCCAGAGGCATGGAAGGGGGTGGGGTGAGAGATTTTACCAGAGACAGAGTGTGGGCCACAAAAGGCGGATTGACTGAAGTACACTGATTGAGGGTAGCAGCGGCTGAGATAGGAGAGGTCTGCCACACCATGTGGGAATCTCCCTGGCTGGGGATCGAACTTGTGCTGCAGTGGCTGCTGATAGCTTCATAGGCTGAGGCCTAACCCCTTGTACCACCAGGGAGGCCCCCAATTTTTTATTAAATAAACTTTAGACCTTATAATGGTCCACAAGTAGATACGGAAGTCTTAAAATACTGAAAAACTAAATTTATCGACTTGATAGAAAATAAGGCAACAGAACTTACTGGGAAAATAACAGATTGTAAATCCTTTAGTGAGTATAGTCCTTCCTCCCATCAAGACAAAAGTTCAACAATATATATAGCAAATATAAAAGAGGCAGATGATAATTCTCAACAAACTTCGAGGGCCCTATCAATTCTTCAGCTAATTTAGATACAACTTGTCTTTATCAAATTTATCACACAGTATTAGAATTTGGAAGCAAAAGAAGAATCAAGCTGTTTCTTTTCCTCCCTACTTTCCAAAGAAATGGTTATGTGATCCCTGATCAGCATTAGTTTCTTGAAAATAGTTTTTTTTTTTTAAATGGCCATGTGACAGTGAAGAACATCATGTAGTCAGAATTTTGGTATTTGGCACAGAATCAGGCTTAGATGTTTTGTTAAAAATAAGGATTAAGCATGGGAGGGAACATTTAAATGTAGTCCAGATGTGTATTACCAATTATATATGTTACATGCCACAATAAGAAATACTATCTGTCAAACAACTATAGAAGGCTTTTCCAATGCAATACAAACTTCAGTTATAATTATGTATCCCAGTATTTGGAAACTGATACTTTTCTTAGTGAAGGAAGAACTTTTAGTAAAAGAGAAGTATTTCATCATATCCTTTTAAATTAATTTCCCTCATCTGCATTTCATGATTTTTTTCTCTTTTGTGGCAAAACTGCCTTACAATTAGTTACCCAGTGAAAGCTTGGAGAAGAAAATGCTTTGTGGCAAAAACAGCAGAGGTTTGTCTAAGGCCAATTTATTAATGCAGATTAACAATGTGTCCACCAGGTGGCAGGACATTCACATCTGCGCGAGAAGATTTCTTCTCAAGCAGGAGAGTTAAAACAGAAAGCCATATTCCAGCAGGGTCTTCATTTGAAGAGCTTGAAGGGTAAACAATCCACTTTAATGTTTTGTGTCATTAGCTGTTACCTTACTGCATTCTTGTCTAACACAGGCAGGTTTCTGCCAGGCGTGCATTCCCCCACGCTAGAGACGGGACACTTCTTCTAAGTAGGGTTTGAATGAGCACTACAATCTAGTTCTGGCCTTTCACCCCCCTTCTTGATATATAGGGCCTTTGTGGGGCTCCAGCCCCTTTGGCAGTCTGATTAAGTCTATGAATGCCTTCTCAGAACATTTTTATTGAGGTAATGTTGGTTTACAACACTGCACTTGACTTAAAGGGTACAGGTCACATTTCTTCAGATGTAAGTTATCACATCATGTCCACCAGTAAAGCACCAATAATCTCCCACCATAGTCCATTAGGTATATCCGTTCCCCTACCCCTTTAAATGCATAAAATAACACATAAATGAAACCAATTATAGTGAAACATAGTTCAATCCATTCAGGCTACGGTCCCCTGCCATCCATACAAATCTGTCTCCAAATCATATATAATACAATTTATTAGGTTTCCTTTTACTAAATTAAATTCATATTTCTGTCTGACCTCTTTATTATTTCTATAGTGCCTTGATTAGAATTTGGCAATTTTCCAATTCTTCTGTTACTGCACAATTGCAAACCATTTTACAAACCAAATAGCTCACACCAACATGACTGACAAAATTCATCACTTCTTCTGTTTTCAAGTCCTTAAAAAGTTCCTACTGTCACTCCCAAGTATTGATATGTTCTGGACTAATAAGAAATAAAGCAGTACAGTGAAACAGCCAGGATAGAATTCTACAATTGCAATTTGCCTAATGATTACCAAGCACCTATTATGTATAAGATTTAATGCAGTGCTCTACTCTCTGCTCTCCAGAATGCCTGCAGTCCAAAGGGCTGTTTTGGATTCAATCTCATCTCTCAGTTGACTTTGGTCAAATTGCTTAAACTTCCTGCCTTCAATTTTCTCATGCATAAAATATGTGAGTAGTAGCAGTGAGACTCTGGAGATTTTTGTGAATGAAATAAGTGAAAGGATATATATAAAAGTGCTTAAAGGTTGGAAGCTGATGCCCCTTTTAATGAAGGAAGAATTTTCAGTGAGCAGTTAAGCATTGAAAAATATAAACTCTTAGGTAGCATGTAGAGCTTTTATCACACCTGAATTTAACTCTTTTAATTACTGTTGAAGGACCCCAGCTTTCTTCAAGCTGAGGAGCTTCATCAGGATCTTATCTGCACTCAGTGTGTCCTAGGAGTCTTTCTATTGTTATTATTAAAATAGAATTCATTTTAAAAATAATGGCTGTTTAAAATATCCTTCATCATCCTAGGATGTGTTATCCCAGAAAATGTTTGTGGCTGGTTAAGTTTCAGGATTTTCACTACCTGCTCTATCTTCTGTGACTTCTTAGACACTGATGCCCCCTTGCCCTCTGATCCTTAAGGCTCTTCCAGCAGGAACTTGATAAGTGTCTGAAACATTTCCTGTGAGGGATTGGTCTGTGTGACCTGCATTCCAGGAAGTCAACAACCTTTTAGTTTTACATATTTGCTAATCAGGACTTGTGGAACAATCTGTTTGCCCTCACTCCATAGGGCTGGTATAGGGTTTCCCTCTTAATCATCTTTTAAATTGTCTCCTTACTCAGTTATTCCTTACTCCTTATATGGCGATGGCCCTATACACCTGTGTGAGACTGCTTTTCAACAGATGAGTGGATAGAAAAACTGGAACACATACTCAATGGACTATTACACAGCTGTGAAAAAAGATGAAGTAGTAGCATTTGGCACATGGATGGAACTTGAGGGGATTATGTTAAGTGAAATCAGCCAAAAGTGAAAGACACTTATTAGATGGTTTCATTTATCTGAGGACTATAAATACTAAAAACAAAAAAAAAATGCATGACAATAATAGAAGGAAAAAAATTGAACTTGGCAAAGAAAGAAGATAATGGTTATCAGAAGGAATAGGGGAAAGGATGGAGCGGGTGAGGCATGGAGGCAGATCGGTTAAGGGCATGAATGGCTGGGTAGAGGCAATAAAAGAAAAAAGAATGTGGGAGACAAAGCCCTCACCCTCAAATAACTTACTATCATGGTACAGTTTTCAACACTGGCGTGACTACACACCAGTTATGAAGTAACTTGTGCTTCATTTGGAGCTGTCCTGTAACTGACGAATGCAGAATTGTGACTATCTTCAGGGCAGAAGTCAATCCTTATCCATTGTCTTATCCCTGATGCTTAGCACAGTGTCTGGCACATTTTTGTTACATGAATGGATGAATGAATGAATGACAAGAAAGGTAAGGCCATGTGGTAGAAAAAAATAAGCATAAAATTTAGGCGTGACTAAGTACCATGAAGTGCTATTATGTTTCTTCCACATAAAAATGTAATTCAAATGGAAGGCTGGGGATTTTTTTTTTCAAGAAATATGGGAGACAAGTAACAAGACCAGCTAGGAAAGCATTACAATAATGCTATATTGCTGTAATGATATTGGAAGTAATATTAATAATAATCTAACATTCATCTCACATTCACTATATATGAGACACTGTTTAAGTGTATTAACTTTAGTCTAGAAGATTAAAAAACAGTTTTCATCAACTTACACATGAGAGGGCTGAGATACAGAGAGGTTAAGTTCAAAGGGACAAGAAGCACTGCTGACGAAAGTCAAGATACTATAAGAACATGGGATGGAAGAATTAAAGATGACTTTCAGGTTTCTAACCTAGGAAAAGAGAAAACTGAGGAAGTTGAGATAGCAAATCAACTTTTCGACAGTTACTGTGATTGGGATGAACAGGTGTTGAAATAGTGATTGAACATCCTGGTGGAGAAGTCCTATAGGCAATTAGAAATATTCATAGCAGTCCCACACAGACTTACTAAAAGCCTACCACAACACACTAAGGAAGGCATGAGGAGCTGTCAAAATGGATTTTTATTTTCTAAAGTGTTGGTTTAGTAATATTGTGTAGGCAAAGGGGAATCTGAAGGATTTTGGACAGCAGGTTGACATGGTTTTAATTCATTTGGGCAAACAAGTGAGGGGTGGCATTTAGGAGAACTTACTGAAGTCAGGGACACAGGTTCAGAGTCAAAGGGTTTGTGTACTTAAAAATGATGAATGGTAAATTTAATAGTATGCATCTTTGAATATACAATAAAAATAATATAGAATATGAAGAGTTGAGAGCTAACTTCAGGAATCTGTGTAAGAGATAATAAAGACATGAGCTGGGGAAAGATCAAGGGAAACTTAATAAGAATATTTAAGCCATCTTCCTCCCATCCTCTCCTCTTAATTAATCTTAATAGAAACAAAGGAGTAACTGATCGGTTAATATTTCTTAACCTGTGCTACATGTCAGGCACTTTTCTAGTACACAAATTTGGCTAACAATCATTGCCCTTAAATTGCACATTGCACTCCCTTGTCTAGTGAGATCAACAGATGCATTTATGATATTTATAATACAAGATGTCAGGAATCATTAAAGACAAGGGGCATTATGGGAACACAGTTGGAGACAACCCATAAGCTGTGAATTGTCTGCTAGAGTTCTGAAACATGATGGCTCCTGAGTTGGGTCTTAAACAATGAAGAAGACTTTCCAGGTTAAGAGGAGCTGGAGGGAAAGGGGGTAGCCCAAGTATAAAAGAGTACATTGGGTATTGAGACATTTTCTGGAAGCCACACATGTGCACAGGAGGAGACCAGGAGGCCCTAACACCTGAAGGACTCCTGTTGCTCTAGCATATCTGTTGTTCCGCGATGGGGTCCATCTGTTTGTCCACATAAGTGTCAAATGCAGACCCCTTAAAGGCCACAGCTGGGGAGAGAAGCCCCATCAGACAGGATGAACAGCCCTGTACATTTGGCAATACTGGGGGACAATTCCCATGAAATACTAAGGCCCCACCTCCAAGGGAAAACAGTAAATATTTTGAGAATGATGCAGCCGTCACCAAGAGGGGGTTAAGTAAAAGTGGGTAAATGGAAGATCCGCCGAGGTAACTCTAGGGTTTTATTAATGAGTACCTGAGGGAGACATTTTAGATACTTCCAGAACAAATGTAGGAGTCACTTGCAGGGGAACTGACCTCAAGAGTTGTCTCTGATGAGGACTAAAGTCAGAAAAAAATATTGCACAATGGGTCTAAGAGCAGGTCTCTAAGTCAGGCACATTAGCTTTAAAATTAAGACTTTGCCAGTTAATAATGGCCTGAACTGGAAAATTGTAATAACTTCCCTGAGTCTGTGCTTCTTTTTCTATAAAGTGAGGATAACAGTGGTATCTGCTTTATAGTGCTTGCATAAGGGGTGTTGACGTCCCTTCCCTTTACACCGCCCCTAACACATGGCAAGGCAGGCAGCATTAGATTTACAACCATGACTGCGAATGTGACACCTCTTTGCCTTCCCTGTCAGAAGGACACAAACATCCAGAAATGGAGGTCTCACACTTTACCTTTTGTTTTGTTTTGTTTTTTATTTTAGTTTACATTTTAAAACTTACAATGCGAATCAGTATTTTTTATGAGTGAGCTTTTTGGATGTTTTCCTTTCATAGCGTGAAGGACACTCATGTAATTACTCTTTTTATATCTTAGTATCTTTTTATGAAGCAAAAAATAGGGAAGTTACAGGTTATTAAGAAATTGCTTTCAGTTTACTAGTAGACAAAATAAAATATGCCAAATATAAATGCTTCAACATTAATTTTGGAGTGAACTAATTAACAAGAATTTTCTCATTCTGTCCTTGTTTTCATAGTTCCCTTGTTTGGTAAAAGCCAACAAGCCAGTTAATGAAATTAGTTCAATAGACAGGGTTGACATCCTTAGAGACTACAGCAGGAAAAAGGCTGGTGTTTCACACATGAGGTAAAAAAGCACACAACAACTATTTCTGGATCTGAAAAAAGGGGGCATCAACACATTTCAAAATTTTCTCTTGGGAAATTGTGCCAGGTACACATTTTATATTTTCACATATTAAGAAGCTGAGTGCTTTAAAACACAGGAACTGATTCACTCCAGGGCTACATACAAACAGTCCTAAATTGTCCTTATTTATCATACAAAGGATTCAAAACTTAAATAAGTCTTTATTATTTAAAAATGAAATAGAAAAAAAATCCTTTTCCTTCCAAATGGTAAACCCAAGAAAGTACCAAAGAATTAGCCTCATATCTACATCTAGTAAAATCCTAAAATGGTTTACAGTTTGCCAATACTGGAAACAGAAGGAAAAGATGACCCATAGGATACACCTGGTCTCATTCAGGGACTTAACCCAGCTAACCAGCAGATAAGGAATTGTACCAGATACAATATACCAGGATTTAGCAAAGCAGTTAAAAATATGAATCTATGAATCAAGGGCATGTTTGCAGCCTCCAAGTAGTGAATCCATAGGTGATTTAATAATGTTAATTATGGATAAGAATCCACTTAGTATGAAATTTAAGGGCTTTTGTTCTTGATTTTGTTTGCTTTCTCTTGTAATAGGGCCAATGACCTGAATGAACACCAAGAAAGAATATAAATGTCAATTTCATGATTAAATTACAGAATAAGTACTTAAGTAGATTTTTACCGTTTTCCCCAGATTTGGAGAAATTTTGTTCCAAAATAAATCAGATGAAATACAGATAGAAAATTCTACATATTAGTTAAAAAGATGAATATAGGGTCTCCCTAGTGGCACAAGGGATTAATTCTCAGCACTATGAAGCTATCAGCAGCCACTGCAGCATGAGTTTGACCCCTGGCCAGGGAGCTAACCCACATGACATAGCAGACCTCTCCTGTCTTGCCCGCTGCTCCCCTCAGTAGTGTGTTTCAATCTACCTGTTTTGTTCCTCATTCTGTCTCTGGTGAATCCTCTCACCCCCTGCACCTCTGGCCCACACCCCAGTCTATGCATAAATAAATAAATCTTTTTTTTAAAAGGTAAACATACAAGGCTTTTCCTAATCTTCAGAATGACGCCTTGAGGTTACTATTATACTTGCATCTTATAGGTAGTAAAATGGAGCTTTGCCCAGTTAGTAACTTTTCCAAGTCACATTACCACTTCTGTTCCCATGATCGCATCTCCATTTTCTCAATTTGACCCACCTACTTCATTCTTAAAAGGAAACTGTGATTATATCAGGCTTACCTGGATACACTAGGATGATCTACTCAATTTAACAGTCAAGGTTTTTATTTATTTATTTAAAAAATTATTGAGGTAACACTGGCTTATGACTCTACAAGATTCAGAGGAATCACACCTCCTCAGATACACCTCCAATGTACTCATTGCCCTTCACCACACACCATTCGGCCCCTACCCCCTTTGAACTCACCCCAATCCTCCCTCCTCCTCTAGTAATCTCGATACTGCAGTCATATTTCTAATCTTTGTTGTGGGTTAGATTTGTCAGTTCCTTGTTTAGTTTCTATATATTACACATATGAGTGAAATCATCTGGTATTTTTCTCCTTCCGATTATTTTACATAGCATAATCCCCTCCAGTTCCAGCCATGTTGTTGAAAATGGCCAAAGTTCAACATTTTTATACCTGAGTAGTATTCTGTCATGTATATAAACCATATCTTCTTAATCCACTCCTCTGTTGTTGGGCACTTAGGTTATTTCCATAACAACCTAAGTTTGATTTTTGTAAACAGTACTGCAGTGAACATAGAAGTGCATATGTCCCTTCAATTCAGTGTTTTTGTGTTCTTGGGGTAAGTATCTAAGAGGGGAATTGCTGGGTCATATGGTAGATCTATTTTTAATATTTTGAGAAGCATCCACACTGTTTTCCATAGGGGCGGGAACCGTATACCAACCAGGGTTCCATTTTCTACACATTCTAACCAACACTGCTGTTTCTGCTTTTCTTTTTTCTTATCGGCCATTTTCAGGGAAGAGAGGTGATATCTATGGTTTTGATTTGCATATTCCTGACGATAAGTGATGTTGAACACTTTTTCATGTGCTTGTTGGCCATTTGTAATTTTCATTGGATAAGTGTCTCTTTAGTTCTTCTGCCCAGTTTTCAATAGGGTTATTTTTCTTTTTGTTGAATTGTATGAGTTCTTTGTCAGTCTTGGTTATTAGCCTCTTGTTGGATGTGTGAGTTATAAATATTTTCTCCCATTCAGTAAAGCATCTTAATTTTAATGATAGTTTCTTCCACTGTAGTGAAGATTTTTACTTTGATGTAATTCCATTCATTTAGTTTTGCTTTTGTTTTCCTTACTGTTGGAGTTGAATTCCCAAATGCTGCCTGCATGCCCGCTGGGCTGCCGATGCTCACCACACTCATCTGGCTACACTTTTAGCCTGTTCCCCTGCTTGCTGGGGTCTCCTCCTCTGCATCTCGTCCCTAGTGTGTTCTATAGTAAGTTATTGTTCTTTCAGGAGTGACTGGTTTGTTCTGCAGCAATCTAGCTGTGAGTATATGAAGGCGGTGCACACAGTGTCTTCACTCTGCCACCATCTTGATACTCTCTCCAAGATCTTTAATTTAATTCCATGTGCAAAATCTCTTTTGCTATATAAGATAACATTCATAGCCTCCAGCTATTTAGACATGGGCATCACTGTGGGCCGTTATTTAACCTAACTGGCTGGTGCAGAGTGGATGAAAGCTGGGGAAGAGTAGTTGAAGATAAGGTTGATGAGATGACTGGGAATTAAATCACTGTACATTGAAGGCCATTAGAAATGGGTTTTACTGTACATTAAGTGGAAAGCCATACAGAGTAGTGACACAGTTGGATTTATGTCTTTATTTTTTTATTTTATAATTTTTTATTGAGATGACATTGTTTTACAATAGTGTATATGATAGAGGATCTCACCTCAATTGTATGTGTGGGTATACACCATACCCACCACCAAGGCACACTTACTCCTCCACCATAGCCCATTGTGCTCCCTCCCACATTTATTCTCTAACCTCTCCCTTCACCCATTGGTAGCTTCAGCTTTAGTCACATTTCTAGGGTTTGGTTTTTGTTTGTTTTTTTCTGTTCCTTTGTTTTGTTTTTTTTTTATATATTTTTTCTTTGTTTTTTCTATATTCTACACTGAATAGTAAAACCATTCAGTGTTTGTCTTTCTCCTTCTAGCTTACTTCACTTAGCGTAGTTCTCTCCAGTTACATCCATGTTGTTATAAATGACAAGGGTTCAACCATTTTATAGCTGAGTAGTATTCCATTGGCTGCATATACCATATCTTCTTAATTTACTTGTTTGTCCTTGGGAACTTAGGTTGCTTCTGTAACTTGGTTATTGTAAATAGTGCTACAATAATCATAGGAATACGTATATAACTTCAAATTAGCATTTTGCTTTCTTGGGGTAGATGCCTAAGAGTGGAATTGCTGGATCACATGGAAGATCTATTTTTAATACTTTGAGAAACCTCCATACTGTTTTCCATATGGGTTGGACCAGTTTACATTTCCAGCAACAGTGTGTGAGGGTTCCTTTTTTTCCACATAATCACTAACACTTGTTGCTTAAGGTCTTTCTTACATAAACCATTCTCAGAGATGTGAGATGGTATCTCATTATGGTTTTGATTTGCATTTTCCTGATCATAAGTGACACTGAATATTTATTTCCTTGTGCCTATTGACCATCTGTATGTCTTCTTTGGACTAGTGCCTATTTTTCTCTTCTGCTCATTGTTTTTCATTGAGTTATTTGTTTTCTTTTTGTTGAGTTGTTTGAGTTCTTTGTAAATCTTTGATATTAGTCCCTTGTCTATGTATGATGTATAAGTATTTCCTCCCATTCGGTAGATTGTCCTTTCATTTTAATGATAGATTCTGCTGCTGTTCAGAAACTTTTTGATTTGACATAGCCCCATTTATGTTATTTTGTTTTTTCTTGCTGTTGGAGGTGAGTTCCCAAATAAATCATTGAACTCAATGTTGTGGAGTGTTTTTCCTATTATTTCTTCTAAGTATTTTAGGTTTTCTATTCTTATCACCATTTTTCTTTTCTTTTCTTTTCTTTTTTTTAAGATTTATTTATTTATCCATATAAGCTGGGGTGTAGACCAGAGGTGTGGGGTGGTGAGAGTATTCACCAGAAACAGTTTGGGGAGCAGAACAGGCAGATCAACTGGAGTACACTGCTGAGGGGAGCAGCCAACAAGGCAGGAGAGGTCTACTGCGCCATGTGGGAATCTCCCTGGCCGGGTATCAAACTCAGTTGCTGCAGTGGCTCTGGATAACTTCATAGTGTTGCGCTTAACCTGTTGTGCCACCAGGGAGGCCCTTTATCACCGTTTTTCTAATGAATTTTTATATGTGGTGTGAGATAGTGGTCTAATTTCATTCTTTTGCATGTTACTGTCCATTTTTCCCAACACCATTTGTGAAAGAGTATCTTTACTTCCCAATGTATACACTGAACTTCTTTGGCTAGTTTAAATGTTCATGTAAGTAAAATAAATAAATAAATAAATGTTCATGTAAGTGTAGGTTTGTTTATGAGCTCTCAATTCTACACCATTGTTCTGTGTGTTTACTTTTGGTTTGATACCATATAGCTTTGATTACCAGAACTTTGTAGTATAGTTTTAAATCTGGGTATGTGATACCTCCATTCTTTCTCTTTTTTGTAAGTATTGTTTTGTTTGTTTTATTTAAGAATGACCATTGAAAATTTGATAGGAATTGTTTTGTATCTCTATATTGCTTTGGGTAAGATGTCTAGAATGACTTTAAAGTACTACTCCAGGCTCTGTATTAAGCATAGATTACAGGGAGCAATGATGGATGCAGGTATAACAGTGACAAGGATCCTGCAGTGATCTAAATGAGAGATGAGAGTGACTCATACCAGGATGGTATCAGTGGAGATGGTCACAAGTGACTGGATCTGGAGAACGATTAGGAGAATCATACTTTGAAGAATAGAGTCAACAGGTTTTACTGACAGAATCAATGTACTCAGGATAACAATGGTCAAGAATTTCTTTTTAATCTGAGTGACTCAAAGAATGAAATCTCCATCAACTCAAGTGGGAGCTTCATAGAAGAAATAGGTTTGGAGAGAATAGTACCACACATTGTTTTGGATATGTCAATCTTATGTCTGTTAGACATCCAAGTAGAGATATTAAATGAGAATGTGGATTTAGGAGTCAAATTAGGAGAAAATTCTGAACTAGAAATATAAATGTGGGCAGTATTGACACATGGATGGATTTTCAGCTATGAGATTGGATGAGATAATCAAGGCAGTAAGTTTTAGATAAAATAAGAATATCAATGACTGAATTCTGGAGCATGTTTGTGTTAGGAAGACAGTTATAAACAAGGACTAAGAGAAAACAGTGCAAGTGCAATTTTCTGGAAGACAGGTGAATCACTAAGTATTTTGCGGATAATGGGTTATGTATCAAATGTGACATTCAAGATGAGTGAGCACTGAATACTGGATTGACTAACTTCTGATTTGGGATAATTTTATAACTCTGAGTGATAATAGCCAACACAGTAAATTGATATACAGATAAATCACTTAAAACAATGGTTTCTAAATTTTCCTTCATTTCGAAATCACCTGAGAATCTTTTAAAAAATGGCAATACATGACTACCTCCCCAGGCATTCGGAATAGGATTTTTTTAGCTCCCTGGATGAATATAATGTGCAGCAAATTTGGGACACCCTAGTTTAGAATAATGCCCAATATATGGAGTGCTTTTTCAGTAAATTAAGTTGAGAAAGCTTGTGGGGAGAGGTGGGAGGGAGGCAGGGAAGGGAATGGAAATCAGTGCAATTGACAAATTATGTGGACAGCATAATTGTCAACTGAGTACTTGTTATGTGAGGGTTGTCCTGGGAAGTGTAATCACATCACTTTTTCCTAACTTAGTGAACCAACATTTTTTATTCTTATACCCAAATTAAGGAGGTAGTTCTTCCTAGAAACTATTGAAAGAAGAAAAATAAAAGTCTCTAGTACTAAGACTTGTACTTCCAAATGACAGAAAGAGCAAATGTACAAAGGGAGAAAAGCTGATGAAGAACCACCCTCAGGTCTGGTGATAATTTGTAGTGATGCTTCCCAAGCAGTTCTGAAAATGGTTCCTACCATCACTCAGACTGACTAAAGAATTAAGGTCACAGATAGGTTTTATTTCTTCTGTAGCTGATGTAACCCTGTCCAGGCTATTTTTACCCCTCCTAGAAATCTTGCAGCTGTGAATTTAATGCCAATCTGAATGTTTTGAGTAAAGTTCAGTTAAAAAAAAAGACCTAACTCAGATAACAAGAGGCTCTGTAAGATTCTTTATACACCAGCTGTTAACTTTTCTGTTGCAATTCTGGCAGGCTATTTGATGCTTTCCTTTAATTCAGAAAAAGCACTTAAAGACCTGAAAAGGAAAGAAAGATATCATTGATTAGAGAGAATAAGTAGACAATGTACTAAAGAACTAATCATTGGAAACAGGAATGATAAGAGATAAAAGAAACAGGCAAAAAAAGAGTCCCAAACAATTGAGAAAAGGCATGAGAAGTCTGGTTAACATGGAAAATTTGGGGTCATGGAAAGGTAAAGAGAGCAGGTATTGAACCTAGTGACCATAGTAGTGGAAGAAGACCCCTTAGTTCTCACTGAGGGTGGATATAAAATCAATCTCTGTTTTCTATCATTGTTGATGACTTCAAATTGTGATACCTATAGCCATACAGGACCACAGTAAGCCAAAAACTATCTGTAGGTAACAGATGCCAAGATATTGTGGTTAATTTACTACTGATAATTTTGAAATATAAAATAGAAACGTATGGGTGACAAAGTCATTGACAAATCCCTAGCAACTTCCTATACAGTATGTAAATTCTGAAACATTGTATTAATATTTTACTTTAAAAAAAATTTACCTAGGAAGGGATAAGCATCTCTTTTGGTTTGCCAACTCCTCCCATGCAACATATCAATAGTATTACAGATTTTTTTCAATTAATTGTTTCTAGTAATTTAAAAGGTGTAATCCTAACTTTGTGATTTGCAGGGTATTTGGGGGAAATCACAAATAGAGATATATGTACAAAAAAATCCTACATTTTTTCCTATATTGAGGACCTGATTTTGGACAGACTAAAGTAAAAAATATTATCAAAGGAGATTTAGACTTAAGATAAGACTATGAATGCCAGATAAATAATACTTGTTACCTATTTAATATGGTGACAAAATTTTTGTTTTAATGTTTATTTTCTTACATCATTGCAGTCCCCATAGTTCTCCCACCACCATAGCACCTGTGAGTCATCACCGTATTCACTGTATTCCCTGTGCACTTTCCTCCTCAGATTTGACTCCCCACCCCACCCTCCCTTCTGTATGTCTCAGATCTATGGTCAGCTTGCTAGTTGTGTCTTTTTCTTGATCTTTTTAAGATAGTGACAAAACTTTTTAATATAGTAGGCAACATAATTGTAAAAATGTTAGCTCTTATAGACTTGAAGATTCCTTTTTCTTTTTTTTTTTTTTGTTGTTGTTTTCTTAAGTAGTCCAGGCTGTAACAAAGTCAACATAAAGCACAAAAAAATTACTCTGATGAGAGAATCTTTGTTATGGAGGCAGATGACACAGAGATTAGCCCTCCATATTGTAATCCAGAACAATAAATAGCAAACCAAGGAAGCAACCCCATCGATGCTGAGCGAACTTTGCTAAACTATTAACACAGTCCGTAGCTCAGGTTTATAAACCCAGGCAAATAAAATTTACATTCCAAGCGTTGCTTTGCATTGTACTCTTTAATATTCTGGAACATACTGGCACTTTAGGAGCTCACAAGACCATGAGAACTAATTTCATAAACTGTTATAAGGATACAGTGCTTTCATCATTACTTCAAACAAATCAATAAATAAGCATTAAAAAACTCTTTCAATTTTCAGTCAATATCAGTATCACCTACATTAACAAATTCTTTGGAGTTTAGTAAATTTTGAGAATGTTAGTAGGTCTGAAGAACCACAATATAAAAAATATAGTGAAGTACTTTATACGAGAAAATTATTCTTTTCTTGAAAAAGAGAGGTATATATGTATTTTCTCAATCACATTGCTCCTAGTATAGTCTCAATCACCAATCATCAATATTAATTAATTATAACTTTTAACCAAAGTAGCTAACTTTAACATATAATGCAGTGGTTTTTAGTACATTTACAAGATTGTGCAACCAATTTTATCTAATTTTAGAACATTTTCATCACCTCAAAAGAAAACTTCACTCCCCATTTCTCCCTTTTCCCCACTTTTAAAAACTTCTAATATACTTTGTATGTTTTACCCCATCAAACATTTCATGTAAATGGATTTGTACAATATGTCACCTTTTGTTTCTGCCTCCTTTCACTTAGTATGTTTTCTAGGTTCATCCATGCTGCAGAAAGCATCAGCATATCATTACATTTTGTAGCCAAACAGTGTTCCATTGTATAAATATACCACATATTGTTTATCTATTTAATTTGTGGATGTATGGGTTAGTTATAATTTTTGGCTGTTATGAATAATGCTGCTATGAACATTTGTATAACAAGTTTTGGTAAGAACACATGACTGAATTTTCTGGAGTGGAATTTCTCAATCGTGTGATAACTATATTTAATAGTTTGAGAACTACAACACAACAGTTGCATTATTTTGTACTTATCAGCAATGTCAGAGAGTTTCTATTTTTCTGCATTCTCGCCAGCACTCTTTACTGTCTTTAATTATTACCATCTTAGTGCATGTGAAGTGGTACCTCATTGTAGTTTTGATTTGCAACCCTCAAATGACTAATAAAGGTAAATATATTTTTCATGTACTTATCAGGCATTTGTATAACACCTTTGAAGAAATATCCATTCATGTTCTTTGTCCATTTTTTTATTGGTTGTCATTTTTTATTGTTAAGCTCCCTAACAGATCTTGGAAATTGGTGTCTTCAAATTGACACACTAAAAAACATGATTCCTATTGAAATTAAGTGTCGAGTAATGATTACATTCAGTTGTACATAACTTTACATTTTTCATAACTAGTCAGCACACCAGCATGCATTTAGAGAAAAGTATACCCAACTCCAACTTTAGATACACTTTGTTATACTTAGCATTGATAAAGCAGAGAAAATATTACCATGTTTTAGTACACCACAATTATTCAACTGGTCTTATTTGCCAAAGGTTTACCTTAATTATGTGAACCTGGATTATTAGGCTGTTTCTGAGTTAGTTTCTGCAAGAATACTTTTTTAAATTGCAGAGCATTGTCTGTATTGTTAATTCAAGTTCCCTATTGGAATTTTAAGGACTTTCAAAATACATTTACTTATCAGTATAAGCCAATTAAGAGAGAACTCCCTTTTTCTCTTTCTCTTTCTCTATCCTTCATCTTGAAGAGAAGATTCTCATCCTCTACCTTTTTGCGTTCTAATATGTCTCAAGGTGAAATTACTGCCTATCTGATTTCTCTTGTTCCTCACAATGCTTTTTTTTTCCTGATGAGTAGGTTCTATCACTTTTCAACTTTGTTATATCTGAAACATCCCCACTACCTAATTATTTTTGTGAAAGTGTTATTTGCATCTAAATCTTTTCTGTCATTATATTGTTATTTAGTTTCATATTTGTTTTTTTCTTTTTAGAAATCATCTCCTATTTCCCTACACAAATGAAGAGGGGAATAGTTCTTCAATTATTTGTTTTAGTATTGCTTTTGATTTTTACTAATCACACTTTCTTGATGTCTGACTCATACTCAAATTTCCCATCTCAAATTTCCCTTAATTTCCACAGAACACAATGTCACAAATAGTATAGCACAAACTTTCCCTTCTGTGGCATTTGAAATTATAAATCTATATTTTTATACACTATATTTTCCCTACCTTATTTCTTCATAAGACTCTGGGTGGAAGGAATCAAAAAGGAAGGGAAAGGGAGAATAAGAGAGGGAGAGAGAGAGAAAAGAAAGCGAAGAAAGGGAGAAGAAGATAGGGAAATCTCAACTGCTGATTTGAATCAGTGGGTAGAACTCCTCATTCCTACCCTCCTACATTAAAATACTTTGGTTATGCTCTATAAATTTTATAAAGCATCTTTATAACATAATTACAAGGGCCTGAAAATGTAATAACAGGTTTTCCATCAATAAGATTTGCCCTTCAAATTGCTCTTTCATCTGAGTGAGCAAGACTCTTTGGTGAGAGAGCCAACCAGGGACAAGTGTGCAGCCTGAGTTTCTGGATGAGGGCTCCCCAAATAGGTGAAAGGTCCTACATGCCCTGGACTGAAAGGCAAGCCAACAACTTGTTTGTAGAGGCCAACTGTGGACCAACAATCTGCCAGGGACTGTGGAATACCAGCTGTACATAACCAAGCGCCTGCCCTTGAGAAGTTGATATAGTTGGTAATATTGAATTGTGCTGGTACACACTAGAACACAAGGGTCTACACAGATGAGTTCTGAGAAAGTGAGCACTGTGGACAGAAATGAGCTGAAACAGTTTCATGGGGGAAACTGAATAGAGGATATAGCAGATCGGAAGGCAGGTTAGAGATGGTCATTACCATCAAGGATACATTGAAAACTAACAAAAAGGAGGACAAAATGCAAAATATTCATCATTCAGGGAATGGTAAAGACAATACAAATAAAAAATTTTCAAAGATCTTTGAGGAGCCTAAATATCCTTCTTTATTCTGTCTTGACTTAATGAAGGACAACTCATTCTGAGCAGGACTTCTTTGCACACCCCTTCCACATTACCACCACTCTTTCTTTGGCACAGCTGGCACAGAATTCCCTTATGAATTTACTTTATTTTTTTATATATTTTAAAGATTTGTTTATTTATGCATACAAGAACTGGGGTGTAGGCCAGAGGTGTGCGGGGAGAGAGGATTCACCAGAGACAGAGTGGGGAGCAGAACAGGCAGATTGACTGAAATACACTGCTGAGGGGAGCAGCAGACCAGGGAGGAGAGGTCCACTGTGCCATGTGGGAATCTCTCTGGTCAGGGATCAACTCATGCTGCAGTGGCTGGGGACAGCTTCATAGTGCTGAGACTTAACCCCTTGTGCCACCAGGGAGGCCCCTCATTTACTTTAAATATCCACTTCTCCAGAAAACCCTATGTGTCATCCACTCCCCCTTGTTTGTTATCACAGCATCTGTGATTTGTTTGCATATAATTAATTAAGTCACCAGGTATAACTCTGTGTTTACTTATCTCTCCATCAGCACTAAATGTCACAGTCAGGGACCACATCCTCTGTTTGTTTATGATGTTTCCTTGACAATATGGCCATCTCTGTCCAACCATCCTATCTCTACCCAGTCAAATCCTACCATTGCTTCCAGATCCTGCTCAAGTTACTCTCTTCCATGAAACTCTTCAGCTCATTTCTGTTCACAGTATATCAGGAAGAATTCAAGGCCAAAGACCATATAGTACATATAGTACATCATAATACATTTGTTTTTTTTTAAGCAGGCAAGAAATAGAGAAGGAACAAAGAGAGAGGAACTGGAAAGAACAATATCCCAGGTCCAAAAGGAGACGAGAGTTTCAAACTGGGTGGTCTTAAAAATAGTGCAAAGGGTGGTGAGAACAAAGATTTTCCATTTAGAGATCATCATTGCTCTGTAAGAGAAAGTTTCATCAGTGTTCAAGAGTGTACTTTTAAAATAATCTATATTGTTTACATTATTGTGTATTACCCATGGGTTACCCACCACCAATTCACCCGTGAACTGTCACCATACTCCCTCTGCTATTTTCTCCCCTGTTTTGACCCTTATCCTCCCCCCCCACCTCACTGAATGTTTCTCATTTATGGTTGCCTGATAGTTTTTGTTTTCATTTTGTTGTTGTTGTTGTTTGCTCCTGATCTCTTATTTAGTTCCCCTATATTCCTTCTGTGAGTATACTTTTGAGAAGCCCCAGTGGGGAAAGAGGTGGCTTATCTTTAAGAATGGGGGAATATCCACACTTGACAAGAGAAGATTAAAGACATAGGGACAAAGATTAAAGATATAGCTGATGGTATTGAAGAAGAGGGTGGGAAGGAAATTGTTTGTTAAAGGAAGCTTCAGAACATGCCTTACAGAATTGCCAAAACCATATAAAGCAAGAAGCTAACTATGCATTTGCTCTTCTCTCACATGTTGGAAGCAATGGCAGAAAGTCATAAAGGAGGCCTGATAGATAATAATGGCTATATTAATAAGACATTGAGAAATGAGCAAAAACCACCTGCAATGGAAGTGTTGCCTTTACTACAAAGTCCAACCACATCTGTTTATCTTCTTCAGAGAGCTTTACCAAAATAAATCTGCATAGGTCTTGCTCGTATACTGAAGAAAAGGAGTTGCAAACTCTTCCCCCTCCACATCATGGTATTTCAGATCTGTAAGAGACATTAAAAATTATCTAGTCATCTACAACAATGAACTCAAATCAAGAACAATATTTTCCTGTTCCTTTTTTTTTTCTCTGCAGGGTAATATTTCTTTTAACAAAGTTCACTCTTCCACTAAAATATGACAAAGGCAAAGTCAATAAATAGAATGTCTCATCTTTCCATCTCCAAATCTCTAAGTGGTTTAATAATTCACTGCCTCTTGGTGCCTTAAAAATGGAAAGTTTATCTTTGAATCCATCTATAAAACTGTTCTCTGCTCTTCCCACTTCTAAATGGATTCTATTTATCACTCATTTTATGGGAGCTTATCTATCTCAACAGAAGTTTAATCAGATAACCTGGTAGTTAGAAAGGCAGGGAAAGATTGCTAGCAATGGCTTCTATTGTTAGAGAACCTCTCTTTGATCTGAAATTTTTAGAAAGGTGGTAGATGTCTCCAGGGTCTCTTGCATTTTTAATGGTCTAGGAAATTATTGCCTTGGTTCAAGCATATAGAGGGGTTTTGCTGACCATGCTCACTGCATCCAACCCTTCAGGATGATTTGAGGATGAGCTTAATCCCCAGTCAGAGAGTGAACATTCCTAGTTTAATGTTGTGATATAATATGACAGATTTATACATTGTTCTGACATAATTAAATGCAAAGAGATGAAGTGTTTTATTTACACAGTAACCTCTGAATTCAATAGTTCACTGGTTGTTATATAGGCTTTCTTGGACCCATCCGAAAGGCTTCAGGAAGCATCACTGTGTGCCTTGTTCGGCAGCCTCACAAGTTTACAAAGAACAAAGCATTAGGCCCTGAAGTTAGGAAGGGAGAAAACAGCAATATAATTAAAGAAACAGAAGCAGGAGACCTTGAAACTTCCATTCCTTTAAGGCATCGCAGAGCTCTGAGGCTTAGGTGTCCTTTCCTTGATCTGACTATAGGAGCCACAGAATAAATGTTTATTGAATGAATTCCTTCACAGATTTACCAGTCACTCAACAAACATTGTTGATCATTCCTTCAGTGAACATTATGTTTCATCTAAGAGATATAAGAAATGCTTCTAAAGATGAAATGGACACAGTTCTCCATTCAAGGAGAGCACAGCCTTGTAAAGAAATGAGACAAATACTTAAATTTGATGTACTATGCCTTAGAGAAGCAGACATACCAGGTATTAGAAGTGGGCACTGAGGAAAGATTAAGTAAACTCCTCCTCAGGTAGCTGAAAACTTCAGAAAATCATTTCTAATGAAAATCATTTCTGCTGCTGTGAGGTTTGCTTTCCCCCTAACAGGTGCTCTGGCTATCAAATTGGATAGTTTGAAAATTCTCAAACACAACTCTTTAGGATATTTATAAAGTTTATGAGTGAGTGTAATTGCAATATGTTCACTCCCCCTTTCTTCCAGAGTATGACCAGGATTTCATGGAGGTGGGGGAGTGGGAGGTGGTAGGGAGCACGCTAGGAAACACTATTCTTATTTACAGTGCAAAGGACAATCTCTTCAATGAGTTTTCTGTTATATTTGGGTAGATCAAGGTTTGTAAGAAAGCCTTCATCACCAACATGGAGAAAATGAGAAGAAAAGAGTTTGCTCCAAGGGGTTGTCTTTTTTGTTTGGTTTTTTTAATCTCCTCTGAGATTTTAGAGAGAAACTAAAAACAGACATAGCTTAAAAACAAACAAAAACCAGAAACTGGCTATTCAAAGTGTGGCTAAAGGAGCAGCAACACCTGGTCCAATCACCTGGAATTTAGAAATGCAAAATCTCAGTATCACTCACAACCTACTGCATCAGAAGCTGCAGTTGAGCAAGCTCCCCAGGTGATTTGTATTCTTGGTAAAGTTCCAGAAGCCCCGCACTAGACCAGCATCATAGCTGAACATTGGAATCACCTGAGAAGTTTTGCAACGTTCTAATCCCACCCCCAGGGATTTTGACTTAAAAGGTCTGGCTTCCCAATTGATTCCAAAAGTGTAGCTAAGGCGGTGAAGAACTTAGAGGCCTCCTGTTTGCTCTGAAACAGCAACAGGTCTGGGGACTGCTGATGTGGAATGAACGCCAAGAGCTCCCCAAAGCCCAGTGAACTGTGGCCCCTGCCCTGGACAGGTAGGAGAGGGGACTGAGGCTGTCTGTCCAGACCCAGGTGCCCAGCTCTCCCCTGCACGCATATTCAAGGCTAGTCATTATGCATTTCAGGACACAGAATCTGTGCAGAAATGTCATGGTAGAGCAAAATATTAAGCGTGGTATGTTCCATGCCTGTGTTTTAACTCATCCTCAAACAAATTGTGAGCATTGAGCATAGGGTCCTTTACTACAGAAGGCAAGAAAAGGAGGTCATCCAAAAAAGGCTAGAGGCCTAAAATTTGGAGGGAGGTGGCCCAGGAAGGAGTTACCCAGAGAAAGCGGCACCCAGCAAACCCTGCTGTGAGTCAGCAAGCACCAGGGAGGCCCAGCCCCTCCTAGGGGAGCCTGATTAAGTATCAGGCTCAGCTGCTGGGCTGGGTTGCTGTTTCTTGTCCCAAGACTAAGTCCTAGCAACTTCTTTTCCTCGGCCGCTTAAACTTTTTTTCCCTGTGGCTGGAACGAAGTGTCACATTTTGCTCACTCCCAACCCTTCTCCCCCATCCCTCCCAGGGCACAGTGCTGTGTGGAGGAAGACTGGGAACCACCTCCAGTCTGGGGTGACTGCTGTAACTCTCAGTGCCTCTCACTAATACTATGAAGTTCCTCGGGAAGTCCAGGAGCCGGACAGCTGCTTTTCTGCCTCTTTACTTGCTCCTTTTGAAGATTCTGCAACCAGGGCACAGCCACCTTTATAGGAACCGCTATGCTGGGTAAGTGAAGCGACTTTCATGTCCTACATGTCTCTTTCAGAGAGGGGATGGTTTGCTCCTAAGTGTGCCGGGGCTTTTTCTGGTCTGTGTATGAATCTGTGCACTTTCCTAGTCACACAAAATAAAATGTACACAGAGCTCCCTGCTTTGGTTTAGCTCACTGAGAATGCAATGGGAGCAAACCTAGCTTTTCATACTTTTTTTTTTCTTTTTAGTGTGCCAACTTCAGCTGTGGATCAATGTTGAATAGGATTCTGTTTCTGAAGTAGCCACAGCCAGAATTTGCAATATTTGCTTAGGTCGATGCTGGGTGTGAAAGGTGTTGTTAAAGCCTTATGCCACGTGAATTATGACCTGAAAAATAAGGCTTTTCCTTAGAACTGGAAGCAGGAGCAGTGGGTTGAAATCCACCAGTGATTAAGACCTGGGTGTGATTGCTTTTCTGGGATTAGTAGCCTAAAGAGTGATTATTAGAAAGATTTTCAAATCTGAGCAAGGCAAAGGAGTCAACAACGACAAATAAACAGAATAAAAGTAGCCAACTGTAAAACTATGGGTGTTTTTCTGAAGAGAGAAACAAAAGGAGAAAAACAATCAGTAGGATGGCATGCTTTGTGTTTGCCATTCATAAGAAGCACAGGGTTACGTGTAATACTGTGTGTGACTATGCACATCCTATCCCAGAGTCTTACTGTGGAGTATAAAGCATGTACTTTGCACAAATTTACAGGACTTGTCCTTTGACTCTGGAAATTATGGCATTCCTGCCTTTTAGAACTGGAAGAAACTTAGCTTATCTAGCTCAATTTCTTTTTACAGAGGGAGGAAAAATGCAATGTCTTAGGAGACTGCTATCATTTAGTAACTGCCAGTTAAGGAGAGCTTACAAATATATCTGGATTATAACCAGGTGGTGCCGAGTCTTAAAGCAAAACTATTGTTTTGAGGAACAGTGTAGAGAATTTATAAGTTTGACCCTAGGAAAAAGAATCATGTTTCCCATTCTCTCTTGTAGACACTGGGTAGTGCCTTTAGAGTTCCCCTGAATCCTCTACTTACAGAGGAACTTTTAAAAGTATACCCTCAATTTCAGGGGATTGCAGGATGGGAGTGGAGACATCGGTTGAGATAGGGACTATAGATGGTAATATAATCCAAAACTTTTCCACCTCCTTTTTCGCGGGAGAAACAAAGGAGTTAACATCTGAGGTTGGGTTTTTTTTTTTTTTTTCATCTCCTAAACACTCACGGTCGAGGCTTTTACATCCTGTCATTTGTCACTGCCCTTGAAAATCTGGGTAAGATTTAATAACTCATGGTTCAGGCTGTTTCTAGAAGAGGTTATTCTGATTCTCCTAGCTGGTGACAGGCTATGTGATAAACCTATATCTAGATGTTTTGTGTGACATTGGAGCTTACTCCTCTGCTCAGCTGTAGCCCTTTGCATAATTATTTCAGTATGTGGTGCTCATAGATGGCAAGTTATAGGCCTGCTTCAGCTAAGCAGGTGTGCTCACGTTCCTAAGCATCACTTAACAGGAAATGAGGCCAACAGTGGCTCTCTTTTCTTGTAGAGTTTTCTTAGAGAATTTGCAGCAACTGGGACCTTTCTGGAGGAAGTCATGCTATATTTTCTGTTGTTCTGCAATAAAAGTAATAATTGGCATCTTTTCTTTGGCTGCTACCTAAGTTAGTCCCAAATGTATAAATTACCAGATGTCTGAAAGTTGGAAGACTAAAGAAAAAGATAGACACGTAAGGCTCTTTCACTTTCTCACTCTCATTGTTCTATCACAGTAGATGCCTAAAATTGTTTCTAAGCACTCGCACCATTGAAAATGGGGGATTTTAACTTATATTTAGATATGTCATTGTCTCATCACCAAAGACAGAAATGCTGCCTAGGTTTGGGAATCTTTTTGCTTTATTTACTCAAACTGCTTTCTGCAAGTCCAGCTTCTCATTGAGCAAGAGCTTGATGGAACTGCAAAGTAGAATAGTATCTAGCATAATTTACATTACCCATCCAAATATGTAACTCTAAATCACCTCATTTTTATCCTTTAAGTAATTCGTTTTGGTTTTGTTAATGATTATGGAACAGTCCTATTTCTTACATTTTTGTAAAAATATTTTTGTAGGTCTTGCTTGAATCGAATATGTGATTATCATTATAGGACTCTGCTCATGAATAAAAAATAGAACATGCAGGGCAGACCAGCATGCCTCCTGAGAGCAGCTAATGAGCTCAGTGCTCTTTCTATACAAGCTGGTAACTGTTGTATGCTGCCAATTACATAATAGATGCTTAGTAAATGGCAAATTTAAGTGTCTCTGGAAAAAAACATAGACTACAAGGAAAATTTGATGATAAAAATAGATGCCTTTCTGAATAGCTATATTAAATTACATGTTTACAAGGAAGATTTAAAAATACATTAAAAAGGAATGGAGCAAAGTATGGAGGAAAAGCTTGACTTCAAATAATATTAACATTCCACTATCAGTGAGTGAGTCTCCCACGCAGGCACACATCACTCTGGGTTCTCTTTTGTACCCTCATCTTTTCATATACCTGGAAGTAGACCTAGTTATTTATTACACTGTGATATTGAGGGCATAAAAGTAAGGATCTTCTGCATCACATCAAATTAGGCTAAAACTATTTTAGTAACAGTGAAAGAACTTAGAGTGGAGCAATGAATTCTGGCAATGTTGTAGAATTTAAGTGGCTGTGGTTTTTCAATAACTACCTATTCAGTAACTTCATGCCAGTCAATGTAGCATAATGTTTGCAAAGTCTTAAAGTTCAGTTGTCTTGATTTCAAATTCTGCTTTCCCACACTTAGTAGCTCTATTACCTTGGGCAAGTTTCTTGACCTCTCTGAGCCTCAATTTCCTTTTCTGCATCACTGGAGATAATAGAAACTCCCTCACCAAATTGTAAGGATTAAATGAATAGCATGGGAATGGCATGGTTGTTGGAATTTAGTGAGTATTTAACAGGGTGGTAAAATTGCTAATACTTAACAGAAACATTTTTATAATAATTGTTCTCAACCTTATGCAATTTAGGTATCCCCATTTTGCAGATAAACTAAATGAGGTATAGGCAGGGGGACCCAAGGACAGAGCTAGCTAATTCAAGGTCTCTGTAGCGGCAGAGACTTTGAATCTGTTGGGATTTTAACTCAGATCTGCCTACTCCATAAAATGAGTACTTCTCACTCTGCCACCCATTGAGGCACAGAAAAAAATTGCTTAAAAAAAATTGAAGATTTAATCTTGTTTGAAGGAGAGTTTCAAGATAATAAAGAAAAGGAGTAGATTATATGATATTTTAACCTTGGTTTCCATCTCTATGGTGGTAATGAGTCACCAGTGATAACAAACAATAGGAATAGAAAATGGAAGGTGAAGGAATTTGATTGTCACAAAAAGTAGCACAGAAAGTGCCAGTTGGGTATATATAGTCATTTACTCAACCGGTATTATTTGAACACCAACTTTGTGCCAGGAACATGGACCAACAGCTCCCTGATAGCTTGCAGTTTCCTAAAGAAAAAAGCCTCCCACATAACATCAGTGCACAAAGTGTACGTGCTGCATGGAAATGTGAACACTCTGAGCATTGATAAGAAAGCTCAGTGAACCCAGAGGGTAAAAGTGCCTTCCAGGGTCTCATTTCTCCTGGGCACCCACCTGCTGCCTATAGACTGGGAGTAAAGAGATCTGACTTCTGCCACCAGCGCTGCTCGTGGAACTTGAACTCACTGGTATTGGATCTGCCTGCTGAGGCCTCACTAATGACACTTACCCAGCTCTGTGTTTGTTGAAGATCCTTTTCATGTCCCAGCACAGTCTCCCCTCTCCACCACCATTTTCTTCTTCAAGGAAGTAGTTTCAGTGACTTTCCACTAGTGGCTAGTGCATTCTGACTCATCCATCTCCATGATGTTCCCACCCTGTCTCCCATACCCCAGTTATTTGTCAAGTTCACGCGTCATCCGTGGAAATTAAGGAATGGGACTTGAAGGAAGTAAGGCTTTTTTTTTTTTTTTTTAAGCAGTTTGATCCTTGAAATCCTGGACGCACAGAGGCCCCAGTTGGCAGAGCTAGTTTAAAGAGGAGTGTGCTGTGAAGAATAGAGTGACTTTGGTAGAATAGGTTCAATCTCAGGGGCAGCGTTCTTACTCTCCACTTTCTTTCTCTAGCTATTTCTTTCTGTCACCAACAGCAGCTTATTCTTTCATCCTCTGATTGTGGCTCACTTTTAATGCTCTGAACATCTAGAAACCTAGAGTTAAAGTCCACGAGGTCAAGGTATCAGAGGAATCTAAGCATGAAGTTAAAGCTCTTTCCAGACAAGATGGTCATAATTTCCCATTTACCCAAGATTGGTCTGGTTTTGCAGTTTGGCCCAGTTTTTCTGGTATGGTAATCGGCAGTGCCTACTTTGTCTAAGAAGGCTCCTGAGTTGCATGGTAAATGTTTCTTACTGTGTATGTTTGCTTCATTAATGAGCTTTACTTCAAGTCTTCAACCACCTTATTTTATTCCTAAAGAGGAAATATTTCTCTAGCTCCTTCCATTCCTGTAAAATGTGTTCTATTCACTTCCTCCTCTCCTTGTAGTGGTCATAGGACATGCCTAAGATTTCTTTATCTCAACCTCGGTTAAGGTAATTTTCTCCTAACTGATCTACCTTTCTCTAGTCCTTTCTCATACTGATGATCTTAGTAAAATAAAATTTATTGTGTTATCTCCCTTACTCAAAGACTTACTTTATCTCCCTATTACCAACGTCATCAAGTCCAGAATTCTCTGTCTGGTTTTCAAGGACCCTATAATCAGACTCTGAGGTTCTCCTGCCTCTATTTCACTCTTCCTCACCCCTAAAACTCCTGTGGTGGCAGGTTGGATAGCTTCAGCATTGTTATCTCTGAATAGCATAATGCAAGCCACCTCAAATCATGAAGGGCAGGTTGAGATGTGTGAGGGAAAATAGATGTGAGACTAGATTTGGGATGTATGGTGGGTTCCAAGCTTGGCTTTGAGCCTTTCCCCACTAGTTGGTATGTGATTAATGGAAAAGCTCTCTGGTACCTCTGGAAGTTCCTTTTAGCCCTTGGCCCTTACTAATGGTAGACTATTTTTAGTTTTCTTTTTGTACTAGCTCAGAAGGCAACCCCTGAGTGCTGATTGTTTATCAGTAGATTACACCAAAAGCTTTCTTCCCGGCAGCATGTTCTGTGTGTTGGCCTCCTGCTTTGCTTTTTAGTGCAGCGTTGCAGTTCTCTACTGCTCTGTCTCAATTTACAGGCAGATGTTACTCCATGGGGATTAGCATTCCTTTTCTCCACTGAGCTAGTGGAAGGAGTTTCAAATGCTTCTGGGTCACTGTCTCCTTCGAGCCCAAGCTGATAATTGAGTCTTTATTTTATGACACAAAGATACCTTCTGGGTAATACCATTAAGCATAATCACTTCCCCCTCCTGAAAAGCAGTGAAGGATGTTAACGTTTCATAACTACACAGCTTATATTGTATGAGCTACGAAAGCATTTTCTGTTTTTCTTTGTAAATGAAATTATTGAACAAAAAATGAAAGTTCTTTTGCTGACATTGGCTTTAGAGTCTTTATTATGATCAATCAGTAGATAACTGGTTTATGGGATTAGAATTTGCCTTGCCAAATAAATACCTTCCCCATCTACCTCTGAGCACTAGCTTCTATGGAAGCTAATGGAAGCAGAATATGAAGCTTTACGATCTTGTTCTGTGTAGTATAGTAAATATCCTAAGAAATTAGTTTATGTCACCCTGTAGTAAAATAAGTGGTTTTCGTCAACAAAATTACCATCATTGTTCATTTCTTCAGTATACTTTGGAAATAGTAAGATATTTTAATTTATTATCTGTTATTAAGGATACCTTTGGGTGATTTTTTTCTTTTTTGTCTTTTTAGCTATAACAAAGAACCCCAAAATGTGATGGCTTAAAAGAAACTTACTTCATTTTCTTGTTTAGGTCTAGTTTGTGTTGCCAGAGAACCAGGCTCCCTCTGTCTGGTACGTCAGCCAGGCTCAACAACCAACTCCCGAACTTGGCTCAGGAAGGAGTCTTCTGGCCCTTGCAGTCTAACCATCAGACAAGTGGAAAGGAGTGACCATTTTCCTTAAAAATGATAGTCCATGAGTTCAAACAACACTTTCTACTTGTCAAGATCAGTTAGATGCCCTTAACTACCCAGGAGGCTAGAAAAGAATGGTCTTTGGTGAGAAAGAGGGGCAAATATGGGAGAACATAATGAGAAATAGCAACCAGTCTCTCTCTCAGTGGTCACTTTGATATTTAATGATTGCCAACCCATTCCCCTTACCACTTGATTCACTGAAAGAAATAATCCATCCAAATGGCTTTCAGAATTCTGTATTTCTAGCTGATTAAAGTGTGCAGTTTTACTTTGCAAATGGTATTTTTAAATTATAGAATGTCAGAACTGGAGGAGATAAAAAAAAAATCATGCAATTCCTTTATTTAACACATGAGAAAGCAGAACTCCAGAAAGGTAAGAGGATTTTCAGAGCTGGTTATGGAGTTAAACTAAAATTCAGGTCACCGGAGTTTGCAGCATACTTGACAATTCACAGTATCTCTTGGGTGAATCCACAAATCTTCTCACTCTTCTCTATCCCCTAGAGTTTTGGGGAAATGAAGTGATTTGGCAAAACAGAAGTGTTTAATGAGGGAGGCTTTAATTTCATTTCTATAAATATTTGTAGTATATCTGGTCTTCTGCTAGTCTGGCGCTACAAAGCTAAAAGATCAGGCCACTGCTCAGCATAATGAGTTACTCAAGCCACTTAACAAACTGCTGACTCTGGGTCACTGTGTTGGTAGAGAAAACCTGGTCCTGGGTAAATGCTGGAAAGGGTCATTTAGTATAGACTGAAGGGTGGCGAGAAGGTCAAAGAAGTTTCCTTGATTTTGAAATGCGTCTTAAAAGATACATAGTAACTTAAGTGGATTATTAAATATCTAAAGTATTTTTCATTTTTAAAAAATGTTACTCAAAGAATAGGGTTCTGATCTCAGTCATAAATAACAAGTAGAAATTAGGCCACAGTATAGACAATAGATAGATTCCAGATAGAAGGAATATATTGTATATGCAAAGCTCTACAAGTAGGAGAGCTTGGTCAAGTCTAAAATATAAACTATAGTTAAAATAAAGGGAATTCTCTTGGTGAGAGGAAGGAGAGGTAAGGTAAAACTTTAAGGTCATGAAAGCCCCTTGTGTTCTATTAGAGTTCTGGTTTCTCCCAAAGGTGAAACATCTTAGATGATTAGATGATGTAATGAAACTTCTCTCTGCTATCAGTGATAAGTGAAGATTTGAAAGCTAAAGATCTGAGGGAATAGGAGTGGAATATTTTGGGGTTTTGTTTAAGATTTATTAATTTATACATACAAGAGTTGGGGTGTAGGCCAGAGGTGTGGGGCAGTGAGGATTCACCAGAGACAGAGTAAGGAGCAGAACAGGCAGATTGACAGAAGTACACTGCTGAGGGGAGCAGCGGGCAAGACAGGAGAGGTCTGCTGCACCATGTGGGAAGCTCCCTGGCCAGAGATCTAACTCGTGCTGTAGTGGCTGCTGATAGCTTCATAGAGTTGAGACTTAAC
This sequence comes from Scalopus aquaticus, assembly GCA_004024925.1. Lineage (NCBI taxonomy): Eukaryota > Metazoa > Chordata > Mammalia > Eulipotyphla > Talpidae > Scalopus > Scalopus aquaticus. Next base: position 77,159 of record PVIJ01003718.1, read on the forward strand.
CCCTTGCGCCACCAGGGAGGCTCCAGGAGTGGGATATTTTGATTACCAACGTACAGACTGGTTTGTGGCCATAACAATCAAAGGGAAAGAAGAGAAACGGAAATATTGAGGAGGTAGAATTTTCATAATTAGACCATCAGAGAAAAGAGGAATTAGTGTGACAAGATTCTCAGAAGTGGGTAACAGGACTGAACTTGGTAGAGAAGCTAATGACTTTTGGGAGATCTGTGTAGTTGAAGGTGTCTGCAGTGTTCAGTTAGGTAGAAGTGCTGAAGCTCAAGAAGATGATCTACTCTGTGAAATAGATTCCAGTAACTGGTGTAAATAGAATTTCTTGACACCTGGAGTAGAGGATAGAGGACCCACAAAGCACTCATTTCATGAAAAGAATAGAAAGATAAAACCTGTTTAGAACAGGTAAAGAAGAAACAAGTAGAAAAGTCTTTAAATACAGTGAGAAAACCATGGAAAAAGTTTCAAGAAAAGGGATATTAGTCACCTCAAGTACTGCAAAGTAGCATCCATTGGTTTGGCTACCAAAGAAATCAATTATTTTGACAAATACTTTTTTAAAATTTATTTATTTATATCCTTTATGTTATTTTGTATTCCCCGTAAGTTTCCTTCCACCAGTTCACCCATGAACCATCACACTGTTCCTTGTGGTCTTTTCCTCCCCCTCCCCTGCAGACTGTCTCTTATTTATGGATGCCTGCTTGTTTTTGTTTTATGTGTTATTTTCTCCTCCTGATCTCTTATTTGGCTCCACTTTATTCCTCCTATAAGTGAAACCATTCGATATTTTTCTTTTTCCTCTGGCTTATTAAGCTGAGCATGATCCCTTCCAGCTCCATCCATGTTGCTGCGAATTGCGTTAGTTTATCATTTTCAATTGCTGAATAGTATTCCATTGTGGACATGGACCACATGATTCAGTCATCAATTTTTGGGCATTTGGGTTGTTTCCATATCTTAGCTATTGTAAATAGTGCTGCATAAACATGTGACCTTTTTTTTGGAATCTACCCAAAAGACATCTACCCAAAAGATGTTAATGAAAGCCAGAGCATGATAACTTGAGGAACAAAAGGGTATAGGGAGATTAGCAGTGAGTGTAGAACCATAATTTCAAGAAGAGGGCAAAAGGTGGGGGTGAAACTTCAATAACTGGTGTTGAAGCAGCATCTATTTCATTTTGTTTTTACTTAAGAAAGATGATGGCCACATTTTATACCTAGTGGCAGGAATAATAGAGGGAAAGATAGCAGACAAAGAGGGAAGGGGAAAGTGATGGGTCTCTGAAAAGATGGAAACTAGTTGTCCTCTCTTTGAAAATAGGAGGAGAGGTTTGCCTCCTATGAAGAGATACTGGATAGGGGACCTGACAAAAGGAGAGGCGATTTAGATTTAAAATTTTCCTGAGGGAAATGACTTGGAGCTTTAGAAGGATCACTGAGCAATACTGAAAGTCGAGCTAATGGTAGAGAGGAGTCACAAAAAGAACCATGAATCCACTCACTCATTTTCTTGAGGATCAACCCATGTTTCCTCGTGTTACCTGAAACATGCCACTGTGGACCCTTATCATTTTCTCTATTACAGTTCTACAAAGGGATGTCTCTTTAAGCCCTACGAAGCCATAATGCTAGTCAACCAAGATTAATGTCAGCAGTCTCCCTATCCCTTCTCTGCCTTTCTCTTCTCCAGTCCTTCGAGATGAGTCTGTGACCTATATCTGAATTCCTTTCTAAGCAAGTAAAAAGAAGGCAGGAGGAGAGAAGAAAAGTTGCATTTCTTTCCCATCCCTCTTTCCTGGTCGTAGTACCTCAGTTCTGATAGAATCTGCCAGCTTCCACCATAATGGCTCCTGCTGGTCAGTCTCTCCTTCAAGGGCCAACTCTTCTTGCCCTCGGAAATAATCCTTCCTGTGTATCTTTAGACCCAGGAATCACTAATTTTGGGGTGCTTTGGTAACCCTGACTATTCCCTCACCCTGTCCAAATCTCTGTAAATGGCCCCCTTATTATGTCTCTTCAGCTGAATCATTGAGCAGAATTCTGTTTTTTTTTGCTGTGACCCTGAATGATAGAGAAACCAAGTTACAATTGAAGATAGAATACACATCTGACACTGAATATTTGTGTTAAAGCTATTTCTGGAGCTTGAAATGAAAGAACAGAAATGAGGCAGCAACACAACAAAGAGGATAAGGAAAAGACTGCTGCTCTCCAGCATTGAATGAAATGATACAGTACTTTGTAAATAGAAATGCAATATAAACTATAACATTAGGTAAATTCTTATGTCTAATGTTAGTTAGGATATGTCTACATAAAAGCCTTTCTATTACAAAATTGATTACTTTTCCATGACTTTCTGCATTCCTGGGGAATTGAGTACAGAATTTGTGAAAATATCCTAGTGTCTTTGCCAATGAATGGGCTCTCAGCTCCCTTCTCTTTGCCATTACCTGAGAGCTCCTTTTTCCAGTCTTCCCTTCCTCCCTCATTCTAGGACACTTATTGGACAATACCAGTGGTGACTTACTAACCATTTCTTTTCCCAAAGTAGGCTTATTTTCCTCCTGAGGGTTTATGCTTTAATTCAACAATTTAAACTGGGAGGGAGGGGGATGAAAATGCAAGTATATTAGGTCAACATCTCCCCTTCGTGCTCTTTTCAACCTTTGTTTTCTTAGCACATGTATTATGTATTTTTGTAACAGTTCAGTCTAGATTACCAACTGTTAAAAGATGAGACTTCTATGGGATCACACGTTTTATCACTGGGTGAGAATCCTGGTTTGTTTTTGCACTTACAGAATCCTTAATCATTTGCACATGAGATGTCATTTGCATATTTTCATTTCCCCCATCTACCTTGCAGATTGTCCTCTTTCCAAATGAATGCATGACTCACCTAAATGTCTACTGAATTCTTTTTTGTGATTTTTTGTGAATGTAAAGAGTGCATGAGATTTGTAAAAAGATGTAGTTGGGGTTCTATTACAGCCTACCAATCACGCTTCCTAGAAATGTATGGAATATGTGTGATGATGTGAGAGCAGTATATTTGGCACTAAAATTGCTGAACATATGGAAGGTTAGAGGCATTTGGGATAAGCCTGTGTAGCAAGATGTCTGGATCAGTTAGAAATTTTCTACTGAAAAAATACTCTAAGTCCTTGGCTTACCAGGTAGAAAAGGAGGATACATATGGGGGACTTCACTTTTCCCTAAATTTTCAGATTTCTGTGTGGAAGCACAGGGAGGTGACTGCAAGTGACAAGTAGAAAATCATCTGAATATAATATCTGAGAGAAAACAATTCTAGAATTTTAGAAATATAGTCTGCCTTATTTAAGGATTTCTTTTTTCTTTTTCTCTAGGAGCTTAATTGCTGAGGTACTTCACTTTCCACAAGCATGCTTATAAAATTTCTCTAGTTATTTCATTCCCCCAGTCTATCTAATCCTCCAGTCTTCCCACCCTGCACCCCAAATTTTTAACTAATAAGATCAAAGAAATCTTTCCTTTTACTGATATGGTAGTGATGTAGTATCTGATCTGAGTTATCTTGGTTTCTGTCGTCTCTACCTCAAACTATGCAGGCCCTTTACCCTTCCTCTCTTTTTTCCAAGTCTCATTTATTCAATCAACACTATTATTGTGACCAACACTGTTTAAAGGCCTAATAACAGGGATTTCATCCTAGAAATATAGCACTGACTTAGGCACTAGTGAATAAAATAGTCCTCATGGAGTTTATATTCTAGTGGGACGACAGAAAATAAACGATAGTGTTAATTTCTGATAAAGTTCATGAAGATAAAGCATAGGAAGGCGATAGAGTAGCAGGAGAAAAGACATGAGGAATAAATAGAGACCAGGAGTCATGTGAACAGTTGAGAAATTTCCAGGTATAGGAAATAACAAATGGGGTGGGAGCCGCTTGGCCTGTCCCTGGACAGTAAGGCTCAGAACAGCAGCAGCACTTGGGAACTTGTTAGAAAGGCAAATTCTCAGGCCACACTTTCGCCCACGTCAGGAAGGTGGACCCCCAATCTGGGCTTTAACAAGGCCCCCAGGTGATAGAAGCCAAAGTTACAGAACCACTCTGAAAGCCAAGCACCAAGGTGGTGCGACTGCTGTTGAGCCTTTGAGGAGAGTGGCTAGCCGTCCTTCATTCCTGCTGCTCCCTCCTGATAGCCCTTTATCTCCTTTTTCTTGACCAAGCAGAATGTCTCCAAATTCCTTCCACCTCTCTTCGCCTAAGCCTTTGTCCAGGTGGCTTCTAGAGAAGCCCTCCCTCTTCCCTGCCTGCTGCTTTTCTTTTTCTCTTTCTTTTCTTTTTTCTTTTTTGTATTTCTCCTTCTGGTTTATTTTACCTAGTGGAGGTTAGCTTTCCTTTTTTTCTCTTTGATTTATTTTCGCATATGTTTTTACACCATTGTTCATTTTTGTACAGTGTTTGATCTCTCAGGTGTTGTCCCCATAAAATTCCCACCACCAAGACACCCGTGAACCATCGCCATAGACTCTTGTGTTCGTCCCTCTAGTTTAGATCCCTTTCCCTCCCCCTAGGAATGTCTCCAATTTATAGTTTGACTGCTAGTTTTGTCTTTTTCCCCCCTCTCATCCCTTGTATGGTTTCCCTCTGTTACTCCTGTAAGTGAAACCATCCAATATTTATTTCCTTCTCAAACACTACGCCAGCAGGAGGAGTCCCCTGAGACCACCCATCAGCTGGGATGGCGCCCTCCTCCGGGATCTGGTGGATTCTGTCATTTATTTATAACACTCACCACATACACTGAGTATTACGGTTGCCCGTAAATGTCCTGTATTTCCTTTCCCGTTGTAAACAAATAAGAGTGAGGTACTATTTCTTATTCTTATCTGTATTGTCATAGTTGCTGAATAGTGTTTGGCACATTCAGTAAAAGTTTAAATGGATGGAAGGGATTGAAGGAAGGAGGGAGGCAAGCAAAGAAGGAAAGTAATAAAAGAGGGATCAAACTACTGACATTTGCAGGCAGTCCTGCCAGACATAGATTTCATCAATGACAAGGAGTGAGAAATAGAAACCATTTGTCTCACGGTTGTGGAAGGAATGTGGGGGTTCCCTGGAGTCACTGGATGTGCCTAAGTGTGATATTCCCCACCACATGTCATTTTCCCCCTGTTCAAAAGATTCCGGTATCACTAGTGTGATTACTGAAATCTGGTCTCCACTACTTTACTTATACAAATTCCTAAAATGTTTTGAAGAGCATTCTGCTTTGGGGAGGAGATCTCTAAGGCTAAGGTGCTATTTCCTGCCTAGCACCGAGTGGGCACCAGCTTTCTACATGCTTATTAGCAAGCAAAGTGTGCCTTTTTGTCACTGTTGCTTTAGCCTTTGAGCAGCACATATGAGTATAGATCAGCCCACAATCACTGATTCATGCTGAGTTTAACTTCTCTAATCTTTTATTAGAGACCTTCGGATTTCTGAGTTTATTGCCCATGCTCTTTTTAGTTCTTTTTCTCTTTTCATCATGTGTTGATGAAATAAAAATGTCTACAACTACTGTACCCACTTCTCCATATAAATTCCAGGTCCAAGACATAGGATGGCTCTGCAGGATATAGGCAGGTTTCCTTTAAAATAAGCTAACTTTTTTTAAAAATATATATTTTTATTGTTATTTATGTCTTTTACATTTTGTATTCCCCTTGGGTAGCCCACCACCAATTCACCCGTGATGAAAATACACACATATAGAACTGACCAGGTAGAGTAATATGAGGTTTAAAGTCTAACAGCAATTTCTAATGGTAGCTCAGCACTCTTCACATGAAGTAATCAAGCTTCAGGGTCATCTGTAAATACCTGAGAGAAGGTGTTTGAAATCAGTTTGTTTCTGTGAGAAAGGCTTAGAATCTTAGCCTTGAGTTAAGTGGTTGGGGAAGGAGGAGATGAAGACAGCTGAGAAACGCAAAGAGAGAGGTCCTAAGGTTGGAGAATTACTTAGTTGTGTGACTAATAGTTTCTCAAGAAATAGTTCAGGTGCCAAATGACTTGCAAGTATCTTGAGCGTGCGTGCGTGCATGCGTGTGTGTGTTTGTGTGTGTGTGTGTGTGTGTGTGTGTGTGTGTGTGTGTAAAGCATTGTTTTTTCTTTCAATGTAACTTATAGAGAAAACATTTAACTCTAGGATGACAAGCTCACCCAGAATCCAGCTATTGGTAAGTTAGCTCTTTCTGGGAAAGGGATGTTAATAAGAAAAGAGTTACATGAATTGGTAAAGTGGTATTGTCAATTCAACCACTTCCCTTAAATTAAATATTCTAAACCAGCCAATGGAAAAATGACACAATGACCAACATGATGGCCCAGTCTCATTGCTACAATAAGAGTATTGAAAATGTATAACAGAATGAATTACTGCGAATGGAAAATTTTTCTGGCAAATATTGAACTAAGTTTCTGTACTCTTGTATTAGTTATACAATTAACGTATGAGTTATTATTCACAACTTCTGGTAAACATATTGTATGTTTCAGTAATAATTACTCCAAAGATGCTTCTGTTTTATTTCCTAGTACTCTAGGAAGCCAGTTCATTTCACCAAACCTAGAAGGTTTGGCGACTTCAAAAGGTAGAAATGGCCAAATTGGGGCCTATTAAAATAACACCTTGGGTAGTGAGAAACTCTAACTTTCTTAACCTCATTATCACCATTAAAAGCATTGATTTTGCTTTGAGCTCTTCAAGTAGTAATTTAGTTAAAGTAATAATTCAGTTCAAGTAATAATTTACATCTTCCATACCTTGTGGGACACCTGATGTTCTTTGTATATATTATCAGGTTCAGAGAAGCCACTTACAGAGATACCTTTTAATAATTTAGCTAACGCTGCACAGTGTCTGTCTTGTTATTAATAGAAGCAAATAATTGTTTTCTTCCATAACATTGATCTTTCAGAGCATCACATATGATATGATGCTCTGAAAGTAGCACTTCCTGTTTTGTATTGTAATTGTCCGTCTGTTTATTCTTCCTGGCTATGCTATATTCTTTAGGGAAATGATTCCTGTCTTCTTCTTCCTCAAGTCCAATCAGTACACAGACTGCAGTTATCTGTATGTTTTATTGTTTCCCCTTTACCCATTGAAATTAATCAACAATAAATACCAATGTCTGATTTATTTTTATATAAAAGCAATTTCATATGGTCCAAGGATGATGAGTAAATGAACCCTAGGATGAGGAGTCTGTAGATACAATTCTAGATGTCCTATCTGTTTCTTTAATATGTTAGTACTTCTGGGCCTTGCTATCTATAAAATACAGGGGTCCAGTTAGGTGATCTGTTCCAAGTCCAATATTCCTGACCTTCTAGGAACACACTTAATATGTGACTAGTGTCCATTCAGCATAAAGATTGGGTGATCCAGCTCTACTCTGACTGCCAGGGTTTGTACCTTAGCTTTTCTACTTACTAGCTAAGTGATCTTGGTGGGGGAGGGGAGTGTTTGTGCCTTAGTTTCCTCCTCTATAAAATTGGGCTAATATCAGTTTCTATATGTAAAGTGCTCATGATCTAACACACAAACCCAATAAATGTAAGCCATCTGCAGCATTAATATTTTCTGTGGCTTTATTTTGAAGAAGCTTTCCTGAAGGAATTTATGAAATGTGGGCAAAGATTTAGAGTGAATAGAAAGATGTTTATCAATGTGGGATGCCACCTTTATGTTCAACAATAAAAGAAAAGTTAATTATAGTGCACATTATAGAATCGTCGTGCCTATTATAAATGTCTACAGATTTTTAATTCTTAAGGTACAGTATTAAATGGGGAAGAAACGGGATACAAACTATAGTAACAACTCAAGTTTAACTACAATTTCTTCCTATATCTGAGGAGAAAAATGCCCCCAAATACTGATTATTATGACCTTATAAATTTTTTCTCCTTCCCTATACTTTTCCCTACATTTACTAATTCTAAATGAAGCATGAACAACTTTTATATTCAGAGAAAAAACAAATTTAAATGTGCAAATTTCCCACCCCTTAAAAAATCCACCCTATAGCAAAGATTTATGCTTCTCCGGTTCCTTATGGCAAAACTGCTCCAGAGCACTGCAAATAAGAATTAGAAATCAGAAAGTGTAATAAGATGATGCTCAGTGCCAGACTAATGACTGAAAAGAAAAACAAGCATGTTCATTTTTTATTTCTAAGCGAAAAGGAATCAGTTGGGTATGCCAGTGAAGCATTAAATGGCCAAAGTAGCCTCCTTGCTGCGTGTCACATAGATTCTGGGGAAACTGTAAAAGACAGGAGCAGGCCTCAATGCTTTTCAGCTTAGAATAATACCAGAAACAACCAGCATCATGCTGATATGTGTGTTTAAGTAGATGGATTTTCAAATAGAAATTCTTCAGTCATCTCAATACCACAGTATGATTAAATCTGTATTTAGATTTTCATTTAAAAGTTAATACAATGGGTCAGAGGAAAGTCTTTGAAGTGACTGGAAGGAGAATCCATTACACTTTAACATATATCTCTATGATATATATTTTTCTCAGCCTGAGCCAGCCCATTATATTTTGAAAAGAAATTCAGGAAAAATATTTGCCTAGCAGTTTCTGCTACCATCAATTTCTTTTTAAAACTGCCATAATAATGATAATCAGAACCTCATCCAAGTTGAATGTCTTTTGACTTGCCAAAAAAGATTAAGGTTTATTTCATCTTGTCTCTATGGGGCATGGATTGAGGGGAAGTTTGCATAAATTTTCTGCTACAACTTCACTGTGTGATAAAATCCCTCATCTTAATTTTTACTAGAACTTTTAGTACTTTGAACTTCTCACTTTTGGGTTAGACATCACCTATGATCTATGGATATTTGATTTTCTCCCTAATAAGTAACTACCACCTGTAAACTATGAGGAAAAGCCACATTTCAATCATTTGCACATCATTTTTAATTTGCCACTCTCTAATAAATTTAAAATCTTGATTAAAGGTCTTAAAACACAGACTTTTGCCTAAAGAATATTGGAAAAGATTTTCTTTGCACCCAACTTATTGATGGCAATATAATTCTGGATGACCGATTGTTATCTAGGGAAAAAAACATGTTCTCCAAAGTAGATATGTTTTCCCCAAGAAAACATATCTACGTCTATTTTATCTCATCCTTAGTTTAACAGTAATTCTTATGTTTTATAATGTAGATAACAGGTTGGCAGATTAAGCATGTGTGCGTGTGTGTGTGTGTGTGCGCGCGCGCGCACGCGCGCACTGAAAATAAATATAAAGAGATTGGGAGGGCTAACAATATTCAATCCTGGAATCTTGAAAAAGGAAGTGATGAGGTCCTCCCTGATGGCACAGTGGTTAAGCACTGTGCTGTGGAGCTGTGGACAGCGGCGACGCGAGTTCAATGCCCGGCTGGTGAGATTCCCACATGGCTTGACAGACCTCTCCTGCCTCCCCTGCTGCTCCCCTCAGCAGTGTATTTCTGTAGATCTGCCTGTTCTGCTCCCCACTCTGTTCCTGGTGAACCCTCTTGCCGCCCCATGCCTCTGGCCTGTACCCCAGCTTAAATAAATAAATCTTAACATTTTCATCACGTCCTTTTTTTTTTTAAATATCATATGCTGGGACCTATTCTTATTTTTCATATTCTTATTGCGCATCTAGATCTATTAAAATTGTTTCAGAGGCTAGAAATACAATGGACTAAGAATAAGACAGTCAAAACCCCTATTCTTGTGAAGTCCATATTTTGCTTCACACAAAGGAGATAGACGATGTACAAGTGAGCCAACTAATAATTATAGATTCTCAATACAGGTACAATATAAATAAACTGGGTCAAGGTCCTGTGACTTATTCATTCAGCAAACCTTTATCAGTCATCTGTTAGCTACCTATTACTATGCTTAGCATTCTACACAGAATAGATCTGTCCTTATTTTCCTTGAGGTTACACTAAAATCCAGGTGGCAGATGTTAATTACAACTGTGATTAAAGTTATAAAAAAGTAGTACAGAATACTACCAATTCAGAAGGAACTAACATCTAAAAATTGGAGGGGGAGAGAACTCTAAAATCTGGAGAGACATTTGAGTTTATTATTTAATACAGGGCTTTGAATGATGAGGCATTCTACTGGGAAAGACTTTAATAGCTGAGGAGAACTGCTATAATAGAACTAGGGAGAAAGGAGCAAGGGGTACATGATGTTTTCCTACTCACTGATTATTTCTAATAATGGGGTTTTAAAAGGGAATCTGGGTCCATCATTTATGTGTAGTACCTTAAACTTTGCAAAGTGCTTTATCATGCATTATCCCAGCTGCTCTTCATCTGCATGTGTGTGTTGAATTCTAATGTGTATAAAAACAAAACAGGTATCTTTACTAACTTTAATTTCTGAATTTTACAACTGGGTGTGATCTTTCCATTGTAGGACACACCTGAGGCCGGTGAATTGATGCTTGGTGGGATACTTAGCTTTTTGCACTGAGCTTTCTGAATATTAGATTTTAGCTTTGAAGAGGCAGTTGAGCTGCTGTGCTCTGACTGCAGGGTTGAAAGGAGGGGATGGAGGGAAATGTTAAAAGAAAAACTCTGATATGGTTAGTAGATATGTGAGGTTGACCAAAGGCAATATGCCACATGAGAAAATCAAACCCAAATGCCAAGAGGCTCTATAGGTAGAGAACAGATGTGAAAATGAGAAATGCACCTTTTAATCAATACTCTGATGTAAACAGTTTGTCTGCATTTGAAACACAGAAAGCTTCAGAAGCATGGTGTTAGTGATAATATACCACTGAATTTGTTTCCTTTGCTCATTTTTAAATCTTTTCCACTGATGTTTTTCTATCAATTTTTGAGACAATCCACAACCTAGGGATATTAATCCTTTGTATCATATATAACACATGATTTTTCACCAATCATGTATTTTCACTTCTATAAGGCAAAAAAAATAACAATTTAAAGATCTACTGGCATTTATCTTGTTTAAAATGTCAACTCTCTTCTGTTCAAAGTTATACAGATGTTTTGTTATGATTTTAGTCTTTCTTTTTTTGAGGTGCAATCAACAGAAAACATATTTGTTTCAAGCATGCCACACAATAATTCAATATCTGTTTAGAACTTTATATAAATTTTTTTGTAGATAAGAGAAAAAATATATATTATATCCTAGAGTGCAAGTCAGACAAGAGCATGCAAAGAACTAATGAAAAGTTGCATTTCACTCAGAGGAAAATACAAACTAAAGCAATAAAATGTCATTTTTCATCTATCAGATTAAAATGATTGAAAACACTCTAGACTTCAAGTGAGGTGAGGGGATGGAACTCTCATGCAGTGCTGATGGAAATGTGAAATTGCTATAAGCCCCTTGGAAAATAACCTAACAGAGTTCTAGTAAAAGTTCAGATCCTCAAATCCTCATGCAGAGCAGTGATTAGAAGTGACTTATCCAAAATAACAGAATCAGCATGTGTGCAACAATGTTTATTGTAGAACTGTATCTGGTGATGAAAAAAAAAAACTATTAATAAAACAAATGAGCGATGATTGGGGAAAATCATGATCTATCTATGCCATGGAATACTTTCCTTTTAAGTTTTAGATTTGAACTTTATGCAAAAAATAACTAATATTTAAAAAAATAATTAATTTTTGGACACTATTTGATTTCTCCCCTGAGGTCTCTCACCATCCAGCACCAGTCTCTTGTGATTTTCCCTTCTCTATTTTTGCCCCACCCTTCTCCCTTCCTGCATGCCTCACATCTATGGTTAGCTTGCAATTATTGTCTTGTAACTAAGCCTTTGTTTGATTTCTCTATATTGTGCATATAAATGAAAACATCTGATATTTTTCTTTCCTTCTGAGTATTTCTCTTGACATAATCCATTCCAGCTCCATCCATGTTGTCGCAAATGGCATGAGTTTCTTTTTTTTTTTTTTTTGGTTGCTGAGTAGTATTCCATTGTGTGGATACCATCTTCTTGATCCATTCATCTGTTTGGAGGGATTTAGTTTGTTTCCATATCTTGGTTACTATAAGTAGTGCTACAATAAACATAGGCATGCAGATTTCCTTTTGAATTAGTTTTTTGCATCCTTTGGGTAGATTCCTAGGAGTGGAATCAATGCATGATATCGTAGATCCATCATTAATGTTTTGAGGTAACTCCACACAGCTTGCCGTAGTTGCTAAAGCAGTTTGAATTTCCACCAGCAGTGTAAGAGTGTTCCTTTCCACATCCCTTCCAGCATTTGTTGTTGCCAATCTTGTTTTTATTTTAATATGGGCCACTCTCACAGGTGTTAGGTGGTATCTCATTGTGGTTTTGATTTGCATTTCCCTGATAGATGATGCTGAACTTTTTTTATGTGTCTGTTGGCAGTTTCCACTTCTTTGGAGAAGTGTCTATTTAACTCTTTTATCCATTTTTTTAATTGGGGTACTCTGTTTTTGTTGAGTTGTGTGAGCTTTTTCTACATCTTTGATTTCAGCATCTTATCTGATGTATATTGTGCAAGTATTTTCTCCCAATCAGTGGGTGTCTCTTTGTTTTGCTTGCTGTCTCTTTTCCTGTACAGAAGCTTTTTATTTATTTTTAAAATTTTAGCTTTTTTTAAGATTTATTTATTTGTGCATACAATCTGGGGTACAGGCCAGAGGCGTGGGGTGATGAGAGGGTTCACCAGAGACAGAGTGGGGAGCAGAGCAGGCTGATAGACGGAAATACACTGCTGAGGGAAGCAGCGGGTGAGGAGGAGAGGTCTGCCGCGCCATGTGGGAATCTCCCTGACCTGGCTTCGTCGGACTCGCTTAGCTGCTGACAGCTCCACAGCACAGCGCTTAACCGCTGCGCCACCAGGAGGCCCTACAGAAGCTTTTTAGTTTGATGTAATCCCAGCTGTCTATATTCTCCTTTGTTTTTCTTGTTTCTGGAGAGAATCTTAAAAGGTCTTTTGGAAGTTTATGTCATGGAGTTTTTGCCTGTTTTCTTCTATGTATTTTATGGTTTCAGTATACCATGGAATTTTATGAAGCTACTACAGAGAACAAAGAATGAGTTATGGGCTGACATTAACCTAGAGGAATATGCCTGATAATTTTTAAATTAAAAGAAAACATTCTAGAGTAATATGTACCATCTTATTTTGAAATGTGTCCTTTTTTCTGCAATAAATGTAAGAGTGCAGGTTTCCTTTCAAATTAGTTTTTTGTGTCCTTTGGGTAATTCCTAGGAGATGGTGGCAGTGATGTTTTGTGAGGACAGATTACCCTTCCCCTTTTCTGCTAAAATGAACTGATTACCAACATGATAGGTTTCATTTTATCATGTAATAGTGCATTTCATAAGAACTAGGGTAGGGAAGAGATCACCTGGCTTCAGTTTTTGACCTACGTGTCTTGGGCATCACTGTTTGCTTAATATCTATTCTAACACATATTGAAGAACTAAAAAAGAAAATACTGAATGTTCTAAATGCCTCCAAAATAAAGGCATCATGAAGCAAAATAACATTTCCCCTACAATTTTTACATTTGCTATATTTCAAGATGAAGATTTACAGGCTCATTAATTAGTTTCTGAATCAGTCCCTAAAGATAGACCCTCATTTTCTCATGAGGAAAATTTGGTGCTTTGATGCCTATATATAGCATAAGGAAAATGTAAGGCACCTTCACAGTGAGGGTCACTGCCTGATTTACTCCACAGAATCTCCCAGTCAAAGACACAACCAGAAAGAACTGAGCTGACCTCAAAGCCAATTATTTTAATTAGAACTACTGCAGATTTAACAAATGCAAATACTCCAGATGGATCCCAAATGTATTAAAGGGGTACCGAGAAACTGGGCCCAGGAAATAGTTTTCAAATAATTACAAGTGATTCTATGCATCTCACCTGTAGACTAGCGTGTGTGTGGACTGCTGGTGAAGCTTATGAAAGAGAAGTCAAGCTGTCTACCAGTGGTAAAGCAGGCAGTGGTGGCAGCAAACATTTGAAAAGCCCCAGCATAAAAAGTGCTCTTTAGTGGTAAACTCTCCTGCTGCTACTAAAATGTGTAAAATCCAAACATTTGCAAAATTTCATTTTCCCCCCACCTACTAAAGCCATTGGTCCTTGATAAGGAATTTTTCTAAAAGTAACATGTCAGCCTTGCCAGTGTCCCCCTGTGCCTCCAGCATTAATCTGCACCTGACCCTCTCACTCAGTCTCCCAATACTGGTCGTGCCCCAATCTTTAGCTAGCACATATGCTTTATATCAAAAACCAAAGATGTGTGGGCAATGCTGTGCTTTAAAAACTTTACGAAAGTGAAGCCAGTGTATAAATCGTAGTTGTTTTATTCCCTTCCTATTTAAGTAATGGATGTGACTTACTTAAAAGTTGAAAGAAAATCTACTAACACATACCTTTAATGTCTGAAATGTTTGAAGACTATTGCCACTCACAGATAGAAAGACCAAGTGGAAAGGGAACCTTTTAGAAACACTGAGACAAAACAAATGGCACGCATGGTATTTCTCTTTAGCCTCTAAGGCAGTAAAGTACCAGATGTCACACAAAAGAGTCTGAGGGGACCGTGTAACCTAATGGGCGAAGCCAGAGCACTCAGCTTTAAAAAGTTCTTGTGCTTATGAAAACAAGCCACTTGGCACCATTAACTCCATATGTTGCGTTTAAAACTCTTTTTCCAGACTGCATTTGATTTATTTAAACATTTGTAATCCTTACCTATTGTATTAAAAAGGAAAATTAAGTGAATAAGATGTTTGTTTAGCCCCTAATGTGAAGTCCTTCACATAGTAGGTTGCTTAGTAAATATTTGGTGACAGTATTACCTGGTACCTTCTAATTGTGCAGTTGGAAAAGGAAAAGATCAACTGAAGTTGATCTCTCGGGTTAAATAAGCTACAGAAAGAACACATTGACTTCATGCTTTTGTGGCGCAGCCAGGAAATGATCAATGTAGAGAAGAAAATCCAGAGTAGAGTTGTAACTGAGTTCCTAATTCAAATATATTAAAGTGAGTCATATGTTAAGTTCAAGGGACACAGTACAGAGGTATAGTTATGAATTACCAAAGACCATGGCTTCACTTTTATTTCCTGGAAATCTGTGACATTGTCCAAATGTTTTTTTTTCACATCCCTCTCACCACTTCTCCTTTGTTCCATTACTGGGACCCTCTCTCCACCCCCTTACTCCACCTGATGCTTGGTTCTCACTCAGGCTCTATCTGCGAGCCCTTTGTTCTGTCTCAAAGGTGCCAGTTGTTTTCATGACTTCAGTTCTTGTCTGTGTTCTGAGGAGTTTCAAGCCTTTATCTGCAGTGCTGGCTTCTTACCCATAATTTAGTCCCATATGTCCAGTTACCTACAGGACATTTCCATGTGGAAGACAACTTCTCCAGAAAAGTTCATTCTACACAACACCCCCTGCCTCTTTTCCCTATTCTGATTCAGATTTGAGAAATCCAACCACCCAAGATCAAATCTGTCATTTTGCCTTTCTCCCCTTCTTCAGAAATTCACCAAATTGCTTCTCTACTTCCAGTTTTGTGCCCTCCAATCCATTCTGCACATGAGTTCCAGATTAATCTTCCTAAAATTCCTTTCTATTATGTTGCTCTGCTGATCCAGAACACTTCAGCAGGCCACAGCACCTCGAGAATCACGTCTAAACTCATTTGTCAGGCATTCACGGTCCTCTATGATTTGGCCCTCTGCACTCCTTTCTTTTTCCCATTTTAACTATTGTTTTCCCTTTCAAAATAAATCTGTTCTGGTCAGTGGTCTGTCCGTTTCCCCAGATGTGACCACAGCATACCCACACTCCATTTCCCTGGGATGCTATCTTTCACTCTGTCCTCATATCTGAAATTCTCCTACCCTTCAGCCTTTAGTTTTAAGCTCTGTCTCTGCCATTACCAAACAAGCCCACAGAGATATCTCTCATCTCTACAGCTTCTCTTCTCTAACTCTAAGCAACTGAAGTGTAAAATGTGTATCTTTCATTACTTCGTATGTCCCTGCTAGTGCTTCATAAATAGTAACTGCTCAAAAAAAAATTTTTATTAGATTTAGTGTGGCCCATTGTCTTGATGATGATTCTGAACTCACCCAAAACAATGAAAGAAAACAGGACCACCCTGGTGGCGAAATGGGTTAAACGCAGCACTGTGGCGCTGTGAGCAACCGTGGAGGTGGAGCTGTCGGCAGCTGCAGCACGAGTTCGATGCCCAGCCCAGGAATTTCCACAGGGCTCAGCAGACTTCTCCTGCCTTGCCCGCTGCTCCCCTCAGCAGTGTGTTTCCGTTGATCTACCTGTTGCGCTCCCCACTCTGTCTCTGGTGAACCCTCTCATCACCTCACACCTCTGGCCTGCACCCCAGCTCCTATGCATAAATAAATAAATCTTAAAAAAAAAAAGAAAGAAAACATTGTTACAGTAATTCTCCCCCGACCTAAGGTTCAAACAAGCAAGCTCTGTGAGTTGAATTTAACCCTCACCTGTCTGTTCAAAATACTCTGTATCTCCTAGAACTGGGAAATCTGTCCTTGGGGGGAAAGTGTCACCTAGATAAAAGTGTGGAGGAGAGACCCTTGCCAGAGTAAGTTTTCTAACTCAGCCTAATAACATTCCTTTAGGGGCGATTTCTAACACAATAAGTAAGCACAATAAACAAACAACCCACAGTCATCGCGTAGGGGAAGGAGGCAATGAACATAGACATGAATGGTTTCCCTAAGATCTAGCAAATTCTGTGCTCCTGCCTCTCAACAAGATTAAATTATGATTTTGCCTGGCTGTGTTTTCCAGCCCAAACTATTTTTTTAATTGAAGAATTTTAGTGATAAGCATAATGTAGTACATACAAATGTTAATGTCTTTATACGTGATGAAACCTATGTTATAATCAGTGTTCCAATAAAAGTAAATAAATAAACGAAATAAAATTTCAAAATAATTAGAAAAGATAATTCTTAAAACCCTATGAGCTTCTGAATAATATTTATTGTGCCGGCCAAGATTGACTAGGATATAAAGTACCTGGCTGTGAGGAACTGGGTAGCTTTTAAGAATTGGTTAATTATTCTAGAAAATGATGACTTCAGCGGACTGAACCAAGTTGGTTGGCTTGGGAGAGCGCAAGTGAAACTCTTCAAGAAAGCCAAAGTGAATGTTACACACACCTCTCTGTCTTTTTAACATTATAGATTCAATACCAATGGAGTTTACCTCCCAAAAGGCTGCTTCTACTAACAATATGCCAACTTGGCTAAAATCAAGCAGGGCTTTATTCCATCTAGAGGCTCTGGGGGTGACTCTGTCCCTTCCCTCTTCCAGTTTCTAGTTACTACTGATTTTGTGATCACCTGACTCCACTCTTCTTCCATAGTCACATTGCCTTTGTATTTTTTTGTGTTAAATCTCCTGCCTCTTTTTTCCGTTATATAACCTTTTTTAAAAATTTTATTTATTGGGGTAACATTAGTTGACAACACCTTGATTGAGGCATAGGATTACACTTCAGATGCACATTCGCTACCACGTCCCACCCTACCCACCACCGAGGCACTTGTAAGCCTCCACCATAGTCCATAGCATCTTCACATGTTGCGCTCCACCCCCTCTCTCCTTCTGGTAGCCTCAATTCTACAAACTCCTAAGGTTTTTTTGGTTTTTTTGTTTGTTTGTTTGGTTGGTTGGTTGGTTCAGTTTTGTCTGGCTCTTGTTTCCCTATTTTCCACATATAAGTGATACCATCCAGTATTTGTCTTCCTCCTTCTGACTTATTTCACTTAGCATGTTCCCCCATAGTTCTATGCATGTTGTTGGAAATGGCAAGGGTTTTCTTTTTCTCAGAGCCAAGTAGTATTCCATAGTGTGTGTGTGTGTGTGTGTGTGTGTGTGTGTGTGTGTACGTGTACGTGTACGTGTACACATATACCATATCTTCCTAATCTACCCATTTGTCCTTGGGCATTTCAGTTGTTTCCAAAGCTTGATTATTGTAAGCAGTGCTGCAGTGAACAAAGTGCATTCATCCCTTCCATGTAGTGGTTTTGCTTTCTTCAAGTTAGTTACCTTGGAGTGGGATTCCTAGATCATGTGGTAGATCTACTTTTAATATATTGAGAACTCTCCATACTACATATTTTCCAAAGGTATGGCCTCTCTAAAGTCACTTGTGATTATATTTAGGTTCTATCAGAACCTAATCTCACTTAATGTAATCTCACATCTCAAAATTCTTAATCATATTTTTAATACCCTGTTTTGTCATAGAAGGTCATCTAACAGGTTCCAGAGATTAGGATGGGAATACCTTTTGGAGACATCATTATTTAGCCAAACACAATGATGATTATTTTGTATATGCCAAATACTATACAATTAAATATTTAAATTACACAGCAGCAAGAATACTCTCAGAAGGCTATACACCATTTGATTACCAACGGTTATCTCTCACATGTGGGATGATGAGGAATTTCACTTACCCAATATTACATACTTTCAAAGCACTTTTCTCTTTTACAAAGAGCTTTGTGATTGATATGTTTGTGTTTAGGGATAAAACAATGAGGATTAAAGAGGTAAAAAGATATTCTGGCAATATTGAAGGAGGCAAATTATGCCCCAGTTGGGAATCTTTACTCTTTATTTCATAGCACTTATTTCCAGCCAGCCCCTCTTTCATCCCCTGTGCAGCTGCTCCCCTTTCACTCATCTGTGCAATTTGGATTGAAAACACACTTTAGGCAATTACATCCAAACTCAGATTCGCTTGGCTTCAAAGTCCCTGCTGTTCCCTCTGTTGAGGGCTGAGTATTTTTTCTAATTTCCTCCTTCAGAGACCAAAGAAACAAGTTTCTAGAAGGAAGGGAACAAGGAGGCAGGAATAGAGAGTGCTTCTTTTTTGACCTGTGTCCTGAGATATGTTTTGTCTTTCTTTTTTTCCTTCTATCACCAAGGATTACAATATCCTGTTACATGGGACAAAGCCACTCTTCTTCCATCTAAATTCCTACCACTTATGGATGGCATTTTTGCTTTGCAGCTATGTACCATTCATTTGTTTTTCAACCTGTAAGCTTAGATAAGTTGCTATTTTTCAGATTCTGTAAACAGCCCTTGGAAAATACATTTATGGAAAAGATAAATGCCATGCCCTAAAGTCATACAGTTGATTTTTCTATTTTCCCTTCAATCTGCTGCCAAGGTCCAATATCACTGGCTCAAGATATAAACAGTTATTAGTGACTAATAATTTGTTCCATTTCTTCTCTACTATCCAGTTTCTCTATAAATGCCTCAGAAAGGCCAGAGTCCACATGTCTGATAACCAAACTAAACCTTTTGAATTAGACATGAATAATGTGTATCTCTATTGGAGATTTTATTACATTAAAGGACAAATTTGGAAATTCTTAACTTTTCTATAAATGTGTTAAAGAATTATAGGCACAATTATATTACATCCATGTAGCCATACTGATAAAAGCATTTGCAATTTTGCAAGAGGACATTTTCCATTGTTTTGGTGAAATAACCAACTGTTTTAACATGTATATGTAATCAGGCATTTAATTAAGTCAACTTGGTTTATTACTAGGTGCATTTATTGTACTGTCTAATCACAGAGGTAAACACAGCTGGTATGGGTATGTGACTGGAATACTCTAGAAAATGAGGGTGAGAAATCTGTTAAAAGCTGCCAATAATGTCTTCCTTCTGTTCACTTTAAACATTCATTGACAACAAAGCCAGCAGAGTAGATGCATTTTTAAAAGACAGAGGGATATCATTTAGGTAGATAGAAAACTTATACAACAGTTTCTCAAAGTTCATGTGCATAGAAATCACACCAGGATCTTTTGACAATGCAGATTTCAATTTAGTGGGGCTGGGTTGGGATCTGAGAGTCTGCACTTATATCAAGTCCCCAGCTGCTGGAGCTGGTCTGGCAAGAAGGAGCAGTGTTAGTCAACTTGTTGAAAGCCACTGCATCTGTGAAATTGAGGAAAAATCTATAGTTTAGCCCCTGAGATGGTTGAAGTCATCATACCTTGTCTTTTAAGTGTGAAAAGGGAGTATCCTTTTCAAGTTAGAGGATCTAATTCAGACGGGGGCTGTCTGTTGCAAAGTTAATATAGTTCTGTTCTTTCACTTGGGTGGTTTAGGCTGGGCTTTAAAAAGTATGTACTTTTAAATTCCCAAGCTATATTAAAAAACTTGTTGAGAGCAGAATCAGGATCCTGACAGTGGGAGATGCATATTAAGTATTCAGCAGATGTGTCTCTAATTGAATATTATCACTCCTCTCACTGCAAAGTAAGCCCTGTCTGTGAGCTGCCACTTTTGCCAATAAAACGACTGAGAGAGCTTAGGGAGACACTTAATTTTAAGCTTTAAAAGTTAACAGGGATTTAAGGTAGGCTTTAAGTTGCAGTTTCAGGTACCCCAAGCCAAGATCTTTGGGGAGTCCTCAACACCTAAATGTACCTGCTTTTTTTTTTTAAAGATTTATTTATTTTTGCATACAAGCTAGGGTGCAGGCCAGAGGTGTGGGGCGGTGAGAGGGTTCACCAGAGACAAAGAGGGGAGCAGAATAGGCAGATCAATGGAAATACACTGCTGAGGGGAGCAGCGGGCGAGGAAGGAGAGGTCTGCTGCACCTGTGGGAATCTCCCTGGCCGAGCATCGAATTCACGCCACAGCTGCAGCCACCACCAACACGGACAGCTCCACAGTGCTGCGCTTAACCCGTTGTGCCACCAGGGAGGCCCTGTACCTGCTTTTTCTATTTTCACCATCAGGACTGTGCTTCTGTCCCAACTTTGGTCCTCATGCAGTGCAAATTTTCATTCACTTTGTCTTCAGTTTTTGTATATTCCTAATGTTCCATCTTCAGCCTGAAGGATAATCTTGTGTATCTTTGGATTGGAGGTGAAGTGAAGAGGTCAAGGGCAACTTGTGTGCTCCAGCACCTTCCATAATATATCTTGTTCATAGATAATAAACAGATGTATTTATGATGATCATTCAATCTTACGAATATTTTTAATATTTAAGTGACACCCTTTAAAGAACCCCATTTCTAGATAAAAATTTTAGACTTCAGATTTCAAATATACTTTGAAATACAATTATTTGAATTTTGATCTTGTGTGAAACTAGTAGGATTAAAATTCATTTGTGGCCAGCACCTTTTTTTTAATTAAATTTTTTCTTAAGGTTTTTTTGTTTGCTAAAAGAACTGAGGTGTAGGCCAGAGGTGCAGGGGGTGAGAAGATTCACCAGAGACAGTTGGGAGCAAAACAGGTAGATTTACTGAAATCCATGGCTAAGGGGAGCAGCGGACAAGACAGGAGAGGTCTGCTGTGCCATGTGTGGGTTAGTTCCATGGTCAGCTATCAAACTCAGGCCCCAGCGGTGAAAGCACTAAGACAACCCCTAAGCCACCGGGGAGACCCTAAATTTTTTTCCTTACATTGTTATAGTCCCCATACTTCTCGTGCCACTGTATCACCTGTGAACCATCACCATGTTCCTTTGTGTTCTTTGCTCCACTGTTTTACGCCAATTTTTGCCCCCCCCCCTTTCTGTATGTCTCAGTTCTATGGTCCACCTGCTAATTTTGATTTTTTGTTGACCTTTTGTTTGGTTTCTCTATAGTCTACATATAAGTGAGTCCAACTAGTATTTTTTTTATCATTCTGGTTTATTTTGTTTAGCATAATCCCTTCCAGCTCCATGCATGTTGATAGCATGAGTTTGTCTTTTTTCTGATCACTAAGTAATATTCCATTGTATAAATGTGTGGCTAGTATTTAACAAAATCACCAAAGCACCTGAATTTCAAGTTAGCCTTTATGCTAAGAGAAAAGTACAAAGTAAATTGAAATTGGTTACAGAAATATACAATATAGGGGCTGTGTGTGTGTGTGTGCACGCACACACATATATGTATTTATGTAGGAAATACATGCACAAGTTAATTTAACATAAAAACTAAAGCAACCTTCCCCTAGCCAGTATTCTGTTAAATCAATCTTAGAATTAAAGAAAAACTGAACGGAGCCCTTTGGAGACCTAGGAAGGAATCTAGAAATGGTTCATTGTGTCAGATGCCAATGATGGAAACTTCAATTATAAATCTGGGTGACTTAGGGCCTCCCTGGTGGCGCAGCAGTTGAGCACTGCGCTGTGGAGCTGTCGGCAGCACGCAAAGCGAGTTCGACGCCCAGCCGGGGAGAATCACACATGGCGCTGCAGACCTCTCCTGCCTCACCCGCTGCTCCCCTCAGCAGTGTATTTCTGATCTGCCTGTTCTGCTCCCCACTCTGTCTTTGGCGGACCCTCTCGCCGCCCCTCGCCTCTGGCCTGTACCCCAGCTTGTATATATTAATAAATAAATCTTAAAAAAAAATAAAAATAAAATAAATCTGGGTGACTTGGAAACAATGGATGGAATATTCCCAGACTGCCTATAAAGTGACCAGGGCACTTAATGTCTACTTCTTATTACACAGAATGTGTGTGTACCACATTCCACAAGCTTAATTTCTAGAGCAGGGAATGATTTTTCCCTCTGCCTTTTTGAAACACAGTCATGATCTGATTTCATGAAGTAAATGACTCATTAGGATCACCCATAAAATCTTGAAACAAGAAAATGACACGGTTAAGTGTTTTCTATAGATAAGACCATGTTTCTATGTGGGCTTTATTCATTTGTCCCCCGAGTCACTTCAGGTAACTATCTTTTGTCTATTAAAATGATCAATTTAGCTATGAAACATGATTTGTTCCTAGAGAATAAGTTGGTCTCTAAAATGAGTTTGGTGTTTTGGGAGAAGGTTTTCTGGGTCTTCATTGCCGTGGTCAAAAGCATGGAGTATGCACTTTGCCTTCTAGAAAGAACTTGCATACCCTTGTGGGGATTTGTGTTTCCCATTTAAGCTTCCCCTAACAGAGCTTAGTGGGTCTTTATCTTAATTCTTGTGTGCAAGATACTGTCCTGTAATGTGGTAAATTGCAGGCACTTCAAATAAGTTCCATGTGTCTCTGTGCTTTGAGGGAGTATGGGAAGCATGTTAATTCATGTGTTTTGCTGATTTCAACCTCTGATAACCCCCCTCCCCCGTGCTACTGCCCCATATAGCAGACAGTCTGCTGAGGGTATAAACCTGTGCCCACAAATCGCACTGGCAGCTCTCACGATCCTCCAGAATGAAACATAGCCATGTTCCCGCCTCATCCCTGAAACGGTGCCCTGAAACATGGCAGGATGAGGGGTAACCCCAGGACCCCCAGCTTCCCTGGTTCCTGGTGATTTCCCTATTACATTCCCTGTAAATGAAACATCGCACAAGTTGAGATTTGCTCCCCCCATAGCTCCTCCAGCTGTTAGCCCAGTGTGCCTATCCATGTGGGTCAGAGGACGGAGACTGGAGTCCTTGCTCTTATGAGGACCTAGGATCTGTCCCAGTGTAGGTTAACTTAAACCTGAAATGTTACATGGCTTTGTCAATATGTGCACTGGGGTACTTATTGGGGTACCACCAGACTATCCTTTAGCTGCTGCTTCCCACTTGATGATCTGGACTCACAGCTTGACGAAAGGGGAAAATCCCTCTCCCTTTGTCCTAAATTCTCTCTCATGGATGCTAACTTCCCTTCCTGAGAAACCGCTATGTAAGGTACCTCCCTACCTTTCAGAGAAGTCTGTATATAATGTGCGTGGATATGGGTTAGGGGTGTGTGTGTGTGTGTGTGTGTGTGTGTGTGTGTGTGTGTGTGTGTGTACATGCATTCATACACACACTACTTTTGGGGAAAGGGTTCAGATCCCATCCATCCCTCTCCCCACTTCAAACCTGGAAACTTTGCAGGCTTGTGTCAAACGAGCTGATGAAAATAGACGCTGAGGAGGGGAGATGGGGCACATTCCACAAATTAGATTTATCTGAGTCAGATCACCAGCCCAAATGAAGTCCCTGCTCCTATATCCTGGGGTCCTGGAAATGAGTGCTGTTACTTATAAGTAGTTTGCTTCAAATTCTCCATAGAAACCCTGATGAATCTGATATTTTCCATACTGCTTAACATAGTCTGGGTTTTCTAACAAATTAACATTTGAATTTTTATATAGCTGTTAAGGATTTGTTGTTTGCAAGTAACAGAGACTGATTTGGACAACTTTAGACCAAAATGGGAAATTTGTTGCAAGGATTCAGGCAGAGCTCTGGGGACTTCCGGTCATGATTGTGAATCTTTACTCAAGAGGCTTGTGTTTATCTGAACTTTGCAGTCTCTTTGCATCACAGTAGAATTCCTAAATACCGGGCTGAAAGAACTGGGTGTCTGCTGTCTGTTCTCCCTGCAGCTAAGATCAGGGACAGTTTCAGGTAATTCACACCAAACACCTGGACGAGCCCTATAGACAAGGTTCAGACATGGGGAGCTCTGCGGAAGGCCTTCAAAGAACCCACCCTCGGGAGATTTCACTCAGCTTTTTTCCCCTAATCATTAATACAACTGTAATGATCAGATGACTACAGCTCTTTCACTCACTGAAGACTATTTAAGATGTTTTTCAGAAAAGAAAGAAAATATAAAAACAAACCCAGTGGTTCTGAACTTAGGTTCCCTGAACCCGTAAATGGAGATGCATGCTTTCTGGGTGTTTTTCAACCACTCTGCTATTACAGAGCGGTCCTTGTTTATTTTCCAGGATAAAGCTGCTCAGCATCATTAGGACCTTGAGTTTCTGTGATCTCGACTAAAATGGGATTAGTTTGATATGGCAGTATTCATTGCGCCACCATGAGAAATATTTGTTATGTATAATTTTCTTTAATAAACAATGGAGAATTTAAATAAACTCAGTGTAGCAGCAGTAACAGTAATAGCAAATAATTATGCAATGTTTTCTGTATGTCTGCACCCTCCAAGCGCTGCAGATGTTACAGGACAGGGTGAGGGGTATCCCAGGACCCCAAAATCTGCCTGCTTTAAATAGGTTCTGCCATCCACCCCATCAAGACAAAACATACTCTAGTGTGTAAGACCTTTAAAGGAAAGGAACTTTAATACAATTAGTGTACAATAGAGAGACAAGAAGAGAAAGAATAGATTAATAGTTTTCACATGAAACACCCAAAGTTACCCATCCCCTTGTGGATAAATGCACAGCTAAACGGCGTTGGGCAATGAGGCCCAAAAGGTTGCTACAGTCTAAGGCACTTTCTGGGAGGCGCACATTGTTTCTGTCAGCACTAATTAAAATATGCACGCAATATTTTTTTTGTCCTAAAATACATGTATACTCCCAGCCATTGGAGCGATTCATTTTGTTGCTGGCTCAAAGGAGGTTCGTTGTGGTGATTTATTTCCATATTCCCCAAGTCCATGGTGGTTGGCCAGGGGTCAATCAGAATTTTCTGTTTGAAAGCTACGTTATTACTATATCTACCAAAATTCACTTTCTGCAGATGACAACATGTAAAATATAACTCCTTTGAAGTAAAATGATTTTGTTTTCTTTTGTCATTATGTTTAGGTGTTGATGGTTTAGTTATAAAAATATACCTACTGAAAACCCTAACCTTGTTTGTAAATGTAAAGATGAAGACAGATAACCCATACTGTAAAAATCATCGTTAGAACAAAATTGTTCCAACTTCACTATACATATGTTGATTATACCACATTATTTTAAACCATGGAATTGTAGCTGTAATGAATCATTTGTCTCTAAAACAAAGACCAAGAGAATTACACCATCCATTGACTTGCAGGTCTTTTAGAAAACCTAAAGCTGCAGAATACTTCTTTGTCCAGGAAAATGCCACCAATGGTTACTGGGGGAAAAAATGGCTCTGTTGATTCAGAACAATAGTTTATGTTAGCTTAACAAATACATTTTGAAGTCAGTTACCAGAAATAGTACTTTTTCTTTGAGTTTATAAACTCCTGGTATTTGTAAAACTGAAAGAATGTGTGCTATTCAACTTATAACCATGATTATGCAGTGAGCCCCTTTAAGTAAATATATAAACATCTGATTTGAGAGACCAGCAGAGACATCAGACTTTGGTCTGTAAATAATGCCTCTCTATTAAAGCTACTACATTAGAGTGTTTAAAGTAGACTTAATAAATGTCATATGGAGAAATACGTAAGGAAAATCCTGGCTTTGTAAGCCTCATAATTGTATGCACCAAGTATAGTATGTAGAGATTGGTAAACTCCTGTTGAGTTGTGGGTCCCTTAGTGATTCTGTGAATATTATGTACACATGCCTCCAAAATGGAAATACGCTCAAAAAAATTTTACATACAATTTTTGAAGATTCTCTAGTTTCTGAAAGTTATGCATCTCAGTAAAAACATTAATACCAGGCCACTTGGTGGCACAGGGGTTAAGTCTCTGCACTATCAAGCCAGCCACGAGTTCGATCCCCAGCCAGGGAGCTGACCCACATGACGCAGCAGACCTCTCCTGTCTTGCCCACTGCTCCCCTCAGCAGTGTATTTTCAGTAGATCCTCCTATTCTTCTCCCTACTCTGTATCTAGTGAATCATCTCACCCCCCATACCTCTGGCATAGACCCCAGTTCTAGTATGTATGAATAAATCTTTTTAAAAATGTAAATATCACTTCAGTTTTTAGCCATAAAATCGTATATTAGTCTGTTTTTCTACATAATATTTTCTAATTACCTTTTTATGGGTACAAATACCCAGAAGCCATAATCATAGGACATTTGGGAAAAGTTTTTCTAGCAGCACGGCACTTGATGCCATGCAATTCTTCCAGGATGTCCCCTTCTTATCAACTCTGCAGAAGCTTGTGCTGCTTATGTGGAGAGATCTGCCACAAGCTTCTAGTTGTACAAGTGTATGGTTTCCTCCAGAGTAGCCCTTAAAGCCAGTATTCGGGAAATAATAGGTAACTGGATGTTGAGTGCAGTCATAGTTTCTGGGCACCATTCTTGTCTTTCCCAAATAATTCCATTATGATAGCATTTAACTAAAATAGCCTATTTATCAATATCTTTGCCCTTAAGAAGTGCCAGTTATGAAGGCACTAGGTGGCACAAAAAACTCAGAACACTGACACCAGTCTCAAGAAACTTACAAATCCAATTGGAGAGAGGTCTACACATGAAATAGGGCATTAAACAAGAAAATAGTGAATTACTTAGTATCAACACAAAACATTGATATGTGCTAATTGATACTAACAGCAAGTATAAAAATAGATTACAAATTTAATGAGTATTCCTCAGTGTGTTCCCAAATTTATTTGATCAGAAATCTTATTTTATAATATCTTAAATTGTACACTGAGAAAACCTGGAGTAGAATTATCACACACTCACACACAATCCTGGAGAAAGACATTGAGAAATAGGTAGGATATGAGTCAAATGTGTTTCAGAATCACCTGTACCAGAATCACCAGGGCTATCTGTTAAGGAAAAAAATTACCCATTTTTGGACCCTACTTTTGTTTGATGAAATCACAATTTCTGAGGAGATGCCCTGTCTTCATCCTTATGACATCTCAGGTTATATTCATGAACCCGCCACATGGACACATATCATAAGGAAGGCAGTTATTATTATGTAGTCAAATAAGAAGTAATAAAATTTTGGGGGCTATTTGAGTTTAGTCTTAAAATTTGAGAACTTAAGTTATATCTTACATACAGTAACTACTCCCAGGTTATCATGTGCTGAACCTAATGGAATGAACATCTGATATTTCTGAAAGTCATTGAGGATTCCAGTCTCATATGTATTTTCAAGCGCTTACTTATTTAAATAATGCAAGTCCCCTTGTGTACAGTGAGTCCTCAGTGTCATGAAATGACATTATTTGAGGACCTGTTGCATATGTAAGTTATACACACACATGTACATAATTTTATTTGCTTTTCATTGAAATGTGTATCTAAGTGTTGATAGCTTTATATGTCAGACTTTATAGGAATGAAGCAAGGGAAGGAAATAATTGTACAGTTAAATGAGTTTCATATTTTCCTATGACTACAGACCCTGGGTAGAATTTGAGAACCAGCTAATGCTAATGCCCTAGAGGGCTCCTGATGAAAAGTTTCTATTTTTCCTCAATGAAGAACATCTTTTAAATAATCTATATTTTTCTCATTAAAAATAGTAGGACTAAGTTCTTCAAGAGGGAAAAGAGAACAATTTACTTTTACTAAGATTTTCTAGTAAAAGCGTATTCGTTTATCTCATTCAAATTAATGTGACAAGGAAGGTGGTATGTCTTTAAGTCATTTTCATAAATTAAGGAAACTGAAAGAAGTTGAATGACTTGCTTAGTTCTTATTCTTATGATTCTTAAATGTCAGAGTAAGAATTTTAACCCTCTTCTATGTGCCTTGTTTTCCCCCTGAGAACACATTGCCTCGGAGCACAGCAGAAATTTCTAGACAGTGTTTTTAGCCTGAAGCATTCTCACTTCCTGCAATGAACCATTTCCGTGGAGGGCAAGAGTCCCAAACAACTACAGTTCAGATGGGAATTGCTGATATGGGACACTCCTGTCAGCATCCTGGTGTTCCCAGTATCTCCTACATCCTAACAAACAATAGGCAGTTTTGACCAGCATGGAGATAGGTTGGACAGTGACTAACCTTAAGTACTTTACACAAACTCTCTGAGGATATCCCCTCAGCTGCAGAGTCCTGAGGTCTAATGTATACCTCACAGAACTGTGTGGGTTTCTTTAACAGCTTCATGGAGGTGTAAGTTACATGCAATAAAATCACTCAATTTAAGGATACGGTTCAGTGAGCTTGATAAATGTCTTTAGTTGGCAACTACCATTATAATTTAGTTTTAGAACATTTCTCTCACCACATAAAATATCATGGGCCCTGTTTTCAGTCGATCTGTAACCCTAACCTTGTTCCCAGCAAGAATTTGTCTGCTTTCTGTCACAATTATTCCGCCTTTTCCAGCATATCACGTAAATGGAAACACAATATGTAATCTTTTGTGTTTAGCATCTTTCACTTAGCTTGATGTTTTTGTGACTCATTCATTTTATTTGCTGTTTCTATAAATAGGTCATCCCTTATCTTGCGGAGCAATAATTCACTGTATAAATATTTTATTTATCTCTTTACCAGTTGGTGGATATTTTTCTTTGGAGGAACAATTAAATGCTGTTATAAATATACATGTGTACATATTTCCACAGATTTTTATTTCTCATGGGTAGACATCTGTAACTAAATTTGGGGCAATATAAATATATTTTTGTCATTATAAGATGCTGTCAAATTGCACAAAGTAACTGCACCATTTGTGCCTGGGAATTTCAGTTTCTCCACATCCTCATCAACACTTGGTATTGTCCATTTTTTAACATTAGCTTTCTATAGGTTGTGTAGGGGTTCTCAGTGTGGTTGTAATTTTCATTTCCTAATTATCCATGATGTTGAGCTTCTTTTTTACTTCTTAACAATTCATATATCTTCACTGGAGTCTCTAAATTCTATATCCTCTTATGAACTATTTTTTCATAAAAGAATATATATATTTTCTTTTTTATAAGCATTAAAAATCATCGCCCCACCAGAGGTCAAAACAATTATTTTCCAGGTTTTCTTTCAGAGGTTTTACAGTTTTAAATTCTCATTTATATTTACGTGCATTTTGAGTTAAATCTTCTGGGTAGTCTGAGCTTAGAATTAAGGGACATTTTATATGTGTACAGTCAATTATTCTAATACTCTATTGAAAATGCTTTCTGTTCACTATTGAATTCGTTGGTCCTTTTCCTCAAAAATTGATTGACCAGATAAACATGCATCTCATTCCAGATTCTCTTTTTCAATGACCGGTATTTCTACTCCTATGCCAATACAGTACTATTTGACAACATGAGTGTATTAAGTCTAGAAATCAGGTAATGTAAGTTGATCTTTCTTTGCGCCTCTTTTTAAAAATTATCTTGGTATCTAGTGACATCAGTTGAAAAGCACATATGAGGATTTTTATTGGAATTGCATTGAACCTACATATAATTTGGGGGAGATTTGTCATCTTAAAATTTCCGATCCATAAACTTACTATATATGTCCATTTGTTTAGGCCTTATTTACTTGCTTTGGAACTTTATGGATTTCTGCAAAATGGATTTTTTTTTAATTATGGTAACATTTAATTACAACACTGGATGTGATTCAGAGGTATAGGATCACACATCTTCAGGTTTATCTTACCAAACCAAACCTATACCAAGGAACTCATTCTCCACCACAGCCCATTGTGCCCTCTCCACACATTCTTTGCCACTCTTAATGCTTTTTCAAACCCCTGGTAGCAACAAATTAGTCAGACTTCTAGGGTTTCTTGTTGGTTTAGTTTTATTTAACATTTTTTGTTTCCCTATATTCCAAAAGCAAATGAAACTGTAACATATTCACCTTTCCCCTTCTGACATATTTCACTTAGTATAATCCCCTGCATTTCCATCCATGTGGTCACAAATGGCAAGAGTTCATCTTTCCTCATAGCTGTGCAGTATTCCATTTTGGATATATACCATATCTTCTTAATCTACTCTTTTCTCATTGGGTAGTAAAATTGTTTCCATAACTTGACTACTGTAAATAGTGAACACAGTGAACACAGGAGTGCATATATTTATTTCATCAAATTAGTGTTTTTCCATTCTCACAGTAGATACCTAGTAGTAGGATTATTGAATTACATGACAGATTTATTTTTAATATTTTGAGAAACTTCTATACTGTTTTCACAGGAACTGGACAAGTCTACATTCCCACAACCAGTGTATGAGGATCCTTTTTCTCCACATCCTCACCAAATTTGTTGTTTCTGGTCTTTTTGATATAGGCCATTCTCGAAGGTGTAACATAGTATTTCATTGTAGTTTTGATTTGCATTTCCTTCATAAGTGAAAATGAGCATTTTTTTTTCATGTGCCTGTTGGTAATCTGTATGTCTTTGGAGAAATGTCTATTTGATTTTTCTGCCCATTTATTAACTGGGTAATTTTTCTTGAGTTGTGTGAGTTCTATATAGATCTTGGCTATTAGCTCCTATTGACTGTATGATGTGCAAATATTTTCTCATTTGGTGGGTTGCCTTTTTATTTTAGTGGTAGTTTCTTCTGATTTTCAGAAGCTTTTTTAATTTTAATATAGTCATTTGTTTACATTATCTTTTGTATCTCTTGCCATTGGAGACAAATTGACAAAGACATCACTGAAACCATGGTTGTGAAGTGTTTTGTCTGTTATCTTCTAAGTATGTTATGGTTTTAGGTCTTACATTCAAGTCTTTCATCCAGTTTGTATTAGTTTTTGTATATGGTGTGATAGAGGGGTTTCATTTCATTCTTTTGCACGTCCACTTTAGCTGTCCAATTTTCCCAACATAATTTGTAGAAGAGGCTTTCCTTTCTCTGATGTATATTCTTGGGTCCCTTCTAGTAGGTTAATTCTCTTTCTAAGTTTATTTCTGGGATCTCAATTCTATATACCATTGGTCTCTGCATCTATTTTATTCCAGTACCATATTGCTTTGATTTTTATAGCTTTATAGTATAGTTTGTGGTCTGGGAATGTGATGTCACCATTCTTCTTTGTCAGGATTGCTTTGGCTATTTGGAATCTTGTGACCCCATATGCTTTTCAGTATTGTTTGATTTCTTTGAAGAATGTCATTTGAAAAAAGACAAAAATTGCTTGATAACCCAGAAAAATCTTTTCATATCACGATCCTTAACCTCATCTGCAATGTCTTGCTTCCTATATAAGGTAAAATTTGCAGGTTCCAGATATTAGAAAATGGATATCTTTTTATGATCTCCATAGATCATTACTCAACCTAACATTTAGTTGTGCTAAATACTCTAACTAGTTCTGGCAGAGATAATGTAAATTCTTTAACATTTGTAAATGCACAGTCAGGTCATCTCTCAAAGACTTTTCCTCCTTTCCAATATATACACCTGTTATATTTTTCTTGCTTTATTTCAGTTTCTAGAATCTCCATTAACATGGTGATTTTAGTGAGAAAGCTATTTTTAATCATTAATTATGATGTTACCTCTTTTTTATACATTCTCTTTAAGAGGCTAAAGAAACTCCCATCTATTCCTAGTTTGCTGAGATTACTTTCATAAATGAATGTTAACTTTGTCAGATTTTTTTCACCCATAAAGTGATCACATGGTATTCTTCCTTTATTAATATGGCCTATTATTTCACAGATTTTTTTTTATAAAGACAACCTTTTATTTTTAGAATAAGACATAACTTGTGATGTATGTTATACTTTCAAATTTCGTGGGATTTGATCTGACTTTTAAAATGTGTTTACATCTATGTTGAGAGAGATTGGTCTATTGTTTCTTTTCTGTCTTTATATTTTGGGGTAGTATCTTTTCTATTTTGTTACAGTGTTTCTTTAAAATTGTAATACTTTTTTCTTAAATATTTGTTGCGACTCACCAATGATGGTGTTTGGGCCTTGACTTTTGCTTATAGGAAGACTTTAAATTAGTGTTTTAACTTTATTTTATAACAGCATATTTAAAATTTTTAAAATGTATGTAATAATTTTTAAATCATTCTTTTCCAATTAACAAGCATTTAAAGTTAGATTTCCTTCTAAGCACTTTTTGAAGTGCATGCTACATATTTTAATGTATTTTTATTTTCATTCCATTCAAGATAATTTTCATTTTCTCAGTAATTCACAAGGCTGTCATTTTCTAAATATTTGGACATTTCCAGGTTCTGTTCTGTCATTGGTTTTTAATTCTGTTCTGGTTAGAGAACAAATTCCTCATGATTTTGATTCATTGAAATGTAGATTTTTTTTTAATGGTCCAACATATGGTTATCCTACTTAATGTCCAATGTGCATATCAAAAGAATGCTTCTGTTGCTGGTTTTGTGGGATGTTTTTTTACAACAAATTTGTAGACATTCATGTTTCCTCCATTACTATTTTTTTCTCTACTTATTCTGTCAAATACTGAGAGTTTTTAAAGCTCTAATTCTAAGTGTTGGTCTCTCCTTTTAATTATGACAGTTTTTGGATCACTGTTGATATACATGAGATTGTTAATATCCTATTCTCTCATATCTTGGCATTGTAAATAATGCAATGAACATAGTGTTGCATATATCTTTTTGAATTAATAGTGTTATATTCTTCTAATAAATACCAATAATGAAACTACTGGATCATATGGTAGTTTTATTTTTAATTTTTTGTGGACCCATTATTCCGTTTTCCAACAACAGTGCACAAGTGTTTCCTTTCCTCCACCTCCTTACCAACACTTGTTATTTCTAGCTTCTGTTTATCTGCGAAAACATTTATTTCTCCTTTAAATTTAATTGATAATTTTGCAGGATACAGAATTTTTGGCTGACAGTTCTTGTCTTATAGAATTGTGAATATTTCCTCCTACTTGCTTGGAGAGTGTCTGAACTGAAATCTGGGGAAATCCTAATTTGGGAGCCCTTATAATTTATTTTTATTCCTTGCTTCCTGCAAAAATTTTTCTTTATCTTTTATTTTTGTTAGTTTGGCAATGATGTGTCTGGGTGTAGATCTTTTTGCATCTAAGAATTAATGTGTTCTCTCTGCTTGCTGGACTTCCACATTTAATTCATTCTGTAGGTTGTGAAGTTCTCAATTTTTTTGAATGGGGTTTCTACTATTTCTTTCCCTTCCAGTTTTGGAAGCCTGAGCATTCTTCGGTTTCCTCTTCTGATTGAGTTGGATACTTCTCATAGCTCCTCATTTTTCCTTTGTGTGGATGCCTTCTTTCTAAATATGTAATTTGTTAGTTTGAGTCTTCTACAGCTGAAATTCTTCTGTCATTTTGATTCTATTAATAGCATTGTCTAAGTTTGTTTGCATTTCATGCAGAATTTTTTTGTGATCTTTTTATATGTTCAAACTCTTTAGTGAAAAACTTTGTTCCTGTATCTCCTTTCTGGTATCTTGTGTCCGCATTTGACTGACCCTCCAGTATCTTAACATTTTTAATATTGTTGTTTTGAAATTGTTGTTAGTTTCTCTATTGTCTCCTTTACATTTGTCCTGGTGCTTCTGTTCTTCTCATTTTGCTTTTCCATCTTGTGTTAAGATACTCCTTGCTTCCTAGGCATGCATATTGCCTTATTTATAGCTGTTTATGTGTGTGTGTGTGTATATGTGGTTGAGATGATTTTTTTAACCCTTTGCACTCGAGGCCTTTTTTGCACGGGCAAACCAGCAACTCGAGACGATTTCATATGTATTAGGGAAGCATTTTACAGGTACTTTGAAATCATTTTATACTCAAACAAATGTATACAAATAACAAAATTTCACCAATTTATTTTTACATTGAATACAACAAAATCTGTTAAATATTACACTCTGTAATTAGTTTTTGTGTGATATTTAGTAAAACAATCCCCAAGATGCAGCCTCGGTTTGTCAGAACACGTATCACAATGCTAAGCTGGACTAACTAAGCTAAGCTAAGAATTAGCTAAGGACACAGGCTGAGCCTGGTCCACGAAAGTAATTGCAATAAGAATATCTTATCACACATAGGAAATAAACATATCGAGTTCCAAACTGCTTGGGCGCCCTAGCGGCATTGCTCGAGTGGACACATTAAACCTCCCGGGCGCCGGCCATAACGGCGCTGGAATGGATGCATTAAACCCCGGGGCGCTGTAGTGGCGCCGCTCGAGTGCAAAGGATTAATATAAGAGCTAAAGGGGCCTCCTTGGTGGCGCAGGGGTTGAGTGCTGCGCTGTGGAGCTGTCGGCAGCGGCTCCCACATGGCGCAGCAGACCTCTCCTGCTTCGCCCGCTGCTCCCCTCAGCAGTGTACTTCTGTCGATCTGCCTGTTCTGCTTCCCGCTCTGTCTCTGGTGAGCCCTCTCGCCGCCCCACGCCTCTGGCCTGTACCCCAGCTTGTATGTATAAACAAATAAATCTAAATAAATAAATAAATAAATATAAGAGCTAAAGTTTTGTTTTAAATTCAGCATTTGAGCCTACTCTGGGAGGGTTTCTAATGGATTTTTTCTCTACTATGAGACATATATTTCTATTCTTTTTACATCTCATAATATTTGGCTGGGAATGCTTCTAAACCCCTCCTCCAAAAAAAACTGCAAATCTTTTGTTCTTACTCAGTGCAGCAAAATTTTCTCATGAATAAATACTACTCAAATTGTTTCCTATCTTTGGTTATATTCCAGTGCCCAGAAATGATTGTCATTAATAATAATTTTGTCTAGAAATACTTCCTATGGAGAAGAATCATCTGACCTCATATTTTCACTACCAGAAATAGAGTCTTTAGAATAATTTTCTTTTTCTTTTTTTTTTAAAGATTGAAAAGCTGGGGTACAGGCCAGAGGCATGGGGTGGCAAGAGGGTTCACCAGAGACAGAGTGGGGAGCAGAACAGGCAGATCAGAAATACACTGCTGAGGGGAGCAGCGGGCGAGGCAGGGGAGGTCTGCCGCACCATGTGGGAATCCCCCTGGCTGGGCGTCGAACTCACATCGCTGCTGCCAACAGCTCCACAGCGCAGTGCTCAACTGCTGCACCACCATGGAGGCCCTAATTTTAAGGACAAAAGAGTGTATATCAAACATTGAGTACAGTGCTGATATATGGATGAGCAATAGTTATTTCTATCATTGGTATTATCAATATATTCAAGATTCTTCATTGGGGCCTTAATAGTATTCATTCCTCCTCTCCTTTGGACAGAGCTTCCAAACTATATACTAGGAAATCATTGTCATCAACCCTGACTGTGCCCGTCAACTCCAGAATTCCAAATTACTCAGTTTGACCAACTGCTCTATACAAATACTGTCATTTTCTATGTGTGCCACGATTTGAAAAGATTTAGGAAGCTCTGCTTTTGAGGACAGCTCAGAGTAATGTCCTTGTTGAGTCTTCTAGATCTGCTTTCAAACAAGTCTTTTGGGAACAATTGTTTTTCAAAGTTCTCTAGAACACAATCATTATATTTAAGACCATCTAATTTAGCAAGTAATTTAAATGACTTGTAATATGCCAGGTCCATTTTTTCCACAAATTCCAGAGGTAAACCAGAGGTTCTGACTCCAACATGATTTATGGGATGTTCTACATCCTCAGTGTCCTGCTTTTCCAGGTAGTTTTTATACTAAGGGATTGAAACTAGCCCTAACTTTGTTTGCTTTACCAAAGTTGTGTGTGTGGTGGGTGTATATGTGTGTGTGTGTGTGTGTGTGTGTGTGTGTGTGTGTGTAAGAGAGAGAGAGAGAGAGAGAGAGAGAAAGAGAGACTGACTTACTGTCACAGGGTGGGGGGTTAAGTTAGTGAGCTAGTAATATAATAACTGAGTATCCTATCATTTGTTCCCCATGGTTGTGCTAGAGAACAAAGTAATGTAGATCCTGGATCACAGTTAATAAATTTTGCAGGAAAATAGTTTGCAGAACTTCATGTCAATTATCATCTTCTTTGGGCCTATCTTTTCAGAGTCACCGGTACAATAATGTTGCCATCATCAGCCTTACTAACTAGACATGGATGATAACGTTGGTATTCTGAGACATTGCTGAAATATTTTTGCTTCATCTTGTGTGAGCTAGTCCCTCTCTAGAGTCCCTTATGCTCTATGGTTTATGGCTCTATAATTGTTATGACTCTTAATAGAATGTATTTATAATATATTACACTTTTATCACTGTAGTATTATCAGCTAATAAAGATTACAAGTGAACTACCTGTGTCCCAATTTGAGGCAACATGGTCAACATCTCTACAGAGACCTATGATTTAATGGTGCAGAGTACACTAACTTCCCACTAATAAGACCCTGGTTGCTGTTGTCACTTAACCCATCAGTTAAGGGTCAGCATTTTTGTGTAACGACAGCTTTCCTGAGAACTAGTCTAGCAAGCCCACTTTTAAAATAATACAGCTAAAGAAGATGTGATTTACACATAATAAATTTGAGCAAGAAAGATAATCTTCACTGTTAAAAAATTTTAATTGGGGAAAAATGTTTACTATTGTTCATTAAAATGCTTTACAGAAAAGTTTCAACAAAAATAGTACAGTGGTGAAATGCATCATGTTAGACTTATGAAGACAAATTATATTTTCAAGCAGCTGCCAGCACATAGTTCACACTTTAACAAGTGAAATATGCCTTCATCACACTCAAGTTTCACCACACTCTTACTCTTTAAATCTGTTTTTCATCTCTGCACCGGCAACCACTAGGGCAAAAAGATGATGTGTTAATTAAACAACTCCTTCATATTTCACAAGGGAATTATTCTATATCAACAAAAGTTACAGAGTTAGTATCAAGCATATGTTTGGAGTTTCATTCAAATTTATTTCATGTTTTGATCTTTGCAGGTAATAATTCTCTTCTAAAATGGACCTACACTAATACTTGGTTATTTTCATTAACATCAATTTCCTAAAATCTATTGTACATTTTCAAAGGGCTGTGTAGATAAAACATTAGATAAAAATTAAAAATACCAATCTGAAGTCATTGGGGATATTTTCATCTTGAATTTAGATAGTGAAAAACATAGGCCTGAGAATGTTTGGGGAGCACTAAAGATTCATTTGTTGTACATGGTAGCTAGGGGAGCTCTATCACAGTCTTTCAAGTTTCCAAGTTCTCTTTTCAAGTCCTCTGGTCTTAGAGTGTTGCAATAGATCTCTGCACACATCAGCTGAGGAGTAAGAAGGTGAAGATTTTAAGAGAAATTTCAGGGATCAAACCTGAAAGAGGAACACATCACTTCTACACACATTCTGTTGTCAGATTGGTTACCCAGAGCCAGGTACATATAAAGGAGTTGAAAAATGTCCTCTGCCATGTGCCAGGCAAAGAGAGGAGAACAAAGACATTGAGAACCACTTATCTCAGCCACAGGCATAGAACAATGCACTTACATAAATCGTATTGTGTACTCTGAGCTGATGTGTTACTACAGTGTATCCTATTTCTAAAAGCATGAGAGGCAAATATTTGGTTCTTATGTGAATTTGCTCTTAGGTTTTGTTGTATTTGTAAGGGTCTCTTTTATGTTGAGAGGGGGAAAGGAGGTGACAAATCTTTGTAATTATTAGCATGTAATCCTCAATTTAATGTACAGGATTTTATCCTTCAGGGATTACCATTTAGTTAGACATTAGTCACTCATCTTTTATTATGTTTATAAAAAACTGACTTATACAGTAAACTTACTGTACATAAATTTGTACTATACTATGCAATACCGGTGTATTTGCCATCTCAAATTTGTATTCATTTGGTGTTTTATTGATTTTAAATAGATCTCATATGTGAACATATAATTGATATAGTCCCTTAAATCTAGGGGGCTTCCTTATTCACTGGATATTTTATATTTCTCTATCCCCAGAATCCAGCATAGCACCAGGATCACAGGAACTTGTTCTAGAAATAGAAGGGAGTGAGAGAGGGCAAACAAATGGATATTAGAACCCACCCAAATGTAAGGGAAGAACAATACAAGATCATGCACAATAGGGTGATAAAGCATTTCAAGATTAGGACATAGTCTGAAATTGTTGTGAAAGCATTTTCTTTGGCATAAAAAACAGACTGAAGGATATAGACTATAATTAATTAGCACATGTATAGAAAGTCCACAGGAAGGTACCTTGTGAATTTATTCATGTTTTCTAGGCTTTAAATCTTGGATTAATGAGGTCTGTGAGTTGATAGCTACACTAAGGAGGAGTACTTCCTTGTATTTGCCCTATGACCTGTCTCTCAAAAATCAAGGAGTGTTTCATTTCTTTGAAAGAATATTGTAAATAACACTAGAATCAATTTTCAAAATCATTAATTGTTTCTTAGACTTGAATTAGTCTCTGGTCTACCTACATCTCCTCTGCTCTTATTTCTGTTTTGGTTGCTCTTCTCTAGACCCTCTTAAAAGCTGTTTTGTATTTCTTGGGGTGAAGCAATCAGAACTAGATACAACAGGCCAAATAATTAAAAAATTAAAAACCAAATAACCAAATTTATCTGCTGTTATCTATTTTATTTCAGGAAGAATACATGCCTTATTCAGCACAGACACCAGAGTATGTCTTGAATCCTTGCATCTGATTCCTGCTTTAGTTTGCATTACTCCTAACCTACATTATCTCATCTGATTTTACCATAAGCCTCTGAATAGGTACACCTGCTATAATTTCATTTTATAGATGAGAAATCTGAGACATAGGGAGGTCAAATGCCCAAGGTTAAAAAAAAATTCATGGAAGAGATAGAATCTAAACCCTTCATCTCAAAGTCCACAATGATGATAATGGTGAACTACCATATATTGCAACTTGCCAAATATATGCTTACTAAATTCTCGGAATTAAGTAAATTTTATGTTTCCATATTTCGTTGTCACAACCAACACTATTTTCAGTGGAAAAAAATAGCTAAATGATTTATAAAAGATTACAGCACTCAAAACTAGCAAAACTGTGATCTGAGTCCACATCTGCCAGATCCCAGAGCTCCCCATTCTATCCAAATCATCCTCTAATTGAAAGCATGTATATATATATATATATATATATATATATATATATGAGTAAGAGAGGGTTTTTGAATGCCTGTGTGTACTGAACAAGGTATTATACATAAGAACTGGGTAACTAAATTACATGAGCAGTAGCAACCCAGGCTATGGAAAATTGTGACTAAAAAAAGATCTTAATGGCTTGATCTTGCATCATGGTAATACCTCTCAAAAAATACTTGGGTTGAGCCACTCATGTTGGCAAGTGATGTGTGTGCCACTTGGTGAGTGAAGTCTGTGTACAGAACAGTTGTATAATAACTTACCAAAGAGCATGGGTATTAACTAGAATACTAGAGGATTTTGTCTTATGTGTTTAAATGAAACATGACTTAAGCAAAAATATTCCAGTCATTCACTCTTTCAAGTATTTACTGAGTATCTACTATGTGACATTTTTCTAGGTACACGGACTCCACCAATATTATGGTACAGAGACAGACAAATGTATCAGGTGCTGTAAGTGCCATATTGAAACCTAAAAGGGCAAAGAAGTAGAAAGTGAAAGGTAGAGGCAGAGTGCTGTTTTAGCTGGTGAGGTTGAGAAAGGTCTCTCCAATAAAAGGATGACTGATTAACGCTATGAATGAAGTGAGAGTGTAAGCCTTGACTATGTCTGAGAGAAGAATATTTCAGGCAGAAATAATGGTCAAGATAAAATGTGATACTTTTGGTTGCCTCATAATTGAAGGAGGTGGTAGTGCACATCACAAACTTGGATACAAAGCTAAAAGATGAGCATCAGAATGACACTGTGGATTCTTTTACAGACACCATGAGTAGATAGATAATGGTAGTTAACAATTTCAATCTTTCAACATGTGCCACAATATAAAGTTAAGAACCATTTCACTGGCTATCTCAGGCGTATGAGTAAGAATCTCAGAATAGAGTGTAAAGAAATTATCTTAGGGGATTCTCTGACATTTGGATACTCAGCACAAAAGAACCCTGCTTTTGGGGTGACCATCTTCCCAAGAAAGAATGACCAAGTTGCTACTTCTCTAGGGTTAAAAATAATTGGGACCTGTATTAGAGCCCGTATTTCCCAGGCTTGAGATGGAGAAAGAGCTTGAGTTGGGGAAAGGTGTCTATGCTATTTCATTGAAATTCTTCAACATGTAGTAAAATCATTCCACATATGAGGCTACTGGCAATTTGTTTCTGAGAAGGAAATGACAAGGGAGGTGAGAAATTAAAGAGGACCTTTGCCCCTTGAAGCTTTGTGGAGCTGGCAGGTGATCAGAGATAGGAAATACATATTTTTTAGTGAGCCCTATAAGGAATGATAATAGACACATCTCCAAAGACATACAGATGGCCAACAGGCACATGAAAAATTATTCATCATCTCTTAATCATCAGAGAAATGCAAATCAAAACCACAATGCGGTATCAGCTCACACCTGTAGAATGGCCCATCTCAAAAAGACCAGAAACAAAAAATGTTAGGGAGAATATGGAGAGAAAGGAACCCTCATATACTGTTGGTGGGTCCAGCACCATGGAAAACAAAATGGAGGTGTCTTAAAATATTAAAACTCTTTCTACAATATGATCCATTAATCCTACTCCAGGGTAGCTACCCAAATATTGCAAAAACACTAATTTGAAGTGATATGTGCACTCTATGTTCATTACAGCATTAGTTACAATAGCCAAATTATGGAAGCAACCTAAGTGTCCAAGGACAGATGAATGGATTAAGACAATGTGATATATGTACCTAATGGAATACTACACTATAAAAAAGTGAGTGTGACAACATGGATGGAACTAGAATGGATTATAAATACTAAACAAAACAAGCCAGAACTAGAAAGACAAATACTAATGATTTCATTCATGTGGAATATAAAGTAGTAAAACAAATAAACAGACAGAAACAAAACTTAGAAACATGACTATAAAGTTGACACTACAAGTAAAGGAGAGCAAAAGGTGGAGAGGGTTCAGTGGATTACCCTGGAGGATTATGGGTATCTTGGTGGTAGGTATGATAACAAATATCTGAGGAGGTGTGAACCTACACATGAGTCATATACAGTATTTTTAACTAATTTTACCTCAAAAAATAATACATTTTTTTAAAATTAACATTTGGTTTGACTAAACTTTCAGGCCTCAACTGCTATTCTAATCCTCTGTTCAGAGTGACATAGAGATAAGAATTTGGGGGAAATGCATTATAAGACTAATCAGAATAACAATGAATAACTTTGTCCAGCCTCTATGTGAGTTAACTTTATGTGTATGCTTCTCCCTGTGGCTGTTGACAGAAACAGCAGAGTCCCTGGCACATCCCACCTCCAAGTCTGTCTTATGTTCCCCATCAACATGTAGCCAAGGAATAATGTGCTGCACCAATTACAGAGGAAATGAGAAAATTAAGTCTAACATCCTTGGATCTAAGCCTAACATTAGATTGAACAATGTGAGGGAATGCTCTCTAAGTAGAAGACAACCATTTACACATGAACAAACTAAAACTTACAGCATGCTGCTTAATTGGGTGAAGATGTTTTAGCTAAACACCCAGTTCTTGATTGTGGCTTCTCATCCACAAAAAGTGTGACAGCTAAGGATACCCTTGGGTATTTTACAAATCGACTTTATATAGACAGATTTCCACTTTGGCATTCTGAATATCAAGCTGATTGTCGTAAGCATTTGTTGATCTTTTAGTAACAAAAAGCATAGTAGTATTCAAGTCAACGATATGAAATTTAGAACATTTCACTAGCACATTATCAGTAAAAAGACTTTAAGAGGAATTAAAATCCATTCAAGACAGATGCCTAGAAGTATTTTGTGTAAATAGTGTTGTCTCTTTCAAATATCAAGTAAGGTTTTTAACAGAGACATATGTTTGATCTTAGCAAAAATATCCTGTTTTAAAGACAGGGTAAAACCAAGGGCTGTTTAATCAATAAAATCTCATAGATAGAACACATATAAAACACCTTTAGTTCTCATAATGTTTGGGACTATTTAATGTGAACTTCTTCTTGGTATAATATGTAAAAAAGAAATGCAAAACCACATATGTTCAGTTGAATAATCTCCCAGAGAGTGAACATACCCATATTCTGATGACCAGGCCAAGACCAGAATATTTACTATCAGCACCCAGAAGTCTCCTTATCTCCCCCCATTCCCTGACACTCTACCCACAGATAATTAGCATCCTGGTTTTTAACACTGTAGTTTGTTTCACTTGTTTTTGAACTTTATGGAATAATACTCTAGGTCTGGGTTTTTCACTCCACATTAGATTCTGGAGAGATGTCCATGTTTCACAAGTAATTCTCATACCACAATTTATCCATTCTGTTAATGAGAGACCTTACGTTGTTTCTAGTTTGGGGCTATGAAAAATACTACTGGTATAAACTTTTCTCTAAGGGCTTTCCAGGAAATTAATGGATGTATTTCTGTTTTCCAAGTAGTTGCACCAATTCATACCTGCATCACAAGGGTACTTACACAATATGACTAAAACTTGACATCATTTCTCTTATTTGAGTCAAATTTATGAATGCATGATGGTGTTTCTCTGAGTTTTAATTTTCATCTTCTTGATGCTATTATGGCACTCCTGTGAAGATGGCAGCTGGTGGTGGGGTCTGAGTTGACCACCTGTGTTTTTCCAGGAGTTCTAGCTGTAGTAGAGTGGCATACTGGGGGGTTCCAGGGTAGGGATCAGTCCAGACTGTAAGATGTTAGCCATCGTGGTGAGCTGGGGGTCCCCATGCTGTCGCAGCTGCTTGTGGTAGAAAATGGATTCCCCCTCTATTTTGGTTCTTGAGCTTCCTGGAGAATTCCTAGTGTTGTGCAGCTGGTTTGAAGAATGTGGATTTTGCTAAGATCTTGTTATCAGTCCTTTTCTTAGCAATTTTTAGCAGAGAGATTTATCCCAGTATCTCATTTCTGCCATGTTGGTTATGTCATTTCCTGGCATGCCATTTTGGATGTCTTCTTTCAGAGTGCTTATTCAAGTTCTTTGCTCATATTTCTACTGGATTATTATTTCTTATTGAGTAATAGGAATCCTTTATATAGCCTGGATATGAGGTCTTACTGGATATACATATCATAAATGTGATTGCAGTTTGTAACAAAATGTAATATTTCCCGTTCTATTTTGTCTTTTGATTAACTTTAATGTAGTCTAATTCATCAGTGTCCTATGTTAAAATCTTTCTATTCCTGTTAAGAAATTTCTTCATACTTTGAGAATTTGAAGATATTCTTTAAATCTTTTCTAAAAATTTTATTGTTTTAATTTTCCCATTTAGATCTACAATTCACATACAATTATTTTTTACAGTATGCAAAATAGAATCAAGATTTACTTTTTTATTTAATCATTCTTGCCTAGATATACTCCATCCTTGGCATTAATGGTTATTTTTAATCTAGTGGAGCAATAACAGAAAATCTCAAAGAGTAACATATATACATTTCTGTAAACATATGTACATGGGTGTATATTTCATGTATGTGATATATATCACATATATCACATGCATTTTACACATATTTTACCTATAAAACACATACATATGTTGAGGTCCAGATGGCATTCCAACTATTTGTGAAGTGGCTTTTTAATACTTTTACATACATTCAATGTTGTTTGATAGTTGATTCCCAGGAGAATATAGAAAAGATGGTTTGGTACTGACTATTTCATGTA
Organism: Scalopus aquaticus; assembly: GCA_004024925.1. NCBI lineage: Eukaryota > Metazoa > Chordata > Mammalia > Eulipotyphla > Talpidae > Scalopus > Scalopus aquaticus. Next base: position 121,609 of record PVIJ01003718.1, read on the forward strand.
CTCTATACAGGTGTAGTGGAAAATACAGTAAAATTCCAATTCAGGACCTGAGCTCATCTTTCCCTTCACTAGCAGTAATACAAAATGGTGCTTTAAAAGTTGATAAATTCATGGGTTTCAACAGGAAAGAGTATGAAGGGGTGGGGAAGCTGCTATCAAATAGTAATAATTCATTCATTAATAACTTAAAGAATAGCAACATATGTCTAAATGTTCTGCATTAAAAAAAATAAGATGGTAAATATTTTCTATGACAAGGTGAGAATTGTATTGTCATACTCCAAGGCCCTTCAAGTAAAACACAACTCCTGGGGGAGGGGATCAGCATTAACAGAGTTCATTGTCAGTGGTATGTATCTATTTAGCTGTGCAATACAGATAGGTCTGGATTGGCGATATCTAACTGCAAATAGTCATGTGCATTTTCCCAGGTATCAGGGAGGATTCATTGGTAGAATAGGAGTGTCAAAATTTGTTGATGTAGTATCCTTATTAACAGTTATAAGAATTTCATCAAAGGCTTTTATACTAGATGTTTTATTTTTTAATTTATTTATTTTTAATAAAGATAATATTTGGATACTCCCATCAGGTATTACCCCCACAATGCACCCACCACCACAGTTCATTGTACTTCCTTCCCTCTTTGCTTTTAATCCTCCCCCACCTACTCCCTCCCTTGGTGCTTCAGTTCTATAGTCAGCTTTCAAGTGTCATACCGAATGTATTTTAAATAGGAATACACCTTTATTTAAAAATACAATAACCCAAACATTGTCTTTTATGATTTCTGGTGCTGAAGTTAAATGCTCTAAAGGAATGTGCACGAGGCATGTGAAATCCTATCTAGGGAAAAGAATTTCAATGACCCTATTTTAACCGGTGCCAGTTATTTCTGTGCAATTAACCTATAAAAGTTTCATAAAGCATGTTGAGTATCCAAGTTGAAAACTAAATGGCAATACAGTAATCCTTTTACCAAAACAGTGTGGTCTGACCCAAGCTACTCTTTTTTGAGTTAAAGCAGAGTTGCTATTGTAGGTCTACAAAATAAAATAATATCTGACATGTCCTGTCCCAGAGTAATTAAGAGTAGGGATTGAAAAGGACATGCAGCCTTGCCTGAGCTTGGCATTTTACTAAACAAGAGTTGAGATTTCATTTCTTTCAATGAAGGTTGAACCTGATAAATGCCACTTGGACGGAAGTGTAAGCACAGCTGCCCCTTCGTGGTTATGATCTATCCAAAGGAACCATATTTGTGCAGATTAAATAATAAGTCTCACATCCCTTCTCTGACACTTCTGTAATCTTATTAAAAAGCAAACCACAAAAATAATCACCTAGAGATATGTGACATACAAGTTGAGTGCATCCCACCATATCTCAAAGCACTGTATTTTAAGACCTCGGCTGTTAGCAGAAAAATCTGATTTTGCTTATCTTAAAATGAACAAGATCTTGTTCTCTGTCAAAGGAGCAAATGTGTTTCAGAGTGAAGATGCCCTGCAGCCTCGCGGCTCTAAGTAGATGTGCCTCAGCGGGGCAATCTGAAGATTTGTATAAAGTGCCCTCCCCACCCCAACAAATGGCTCTTTTATCAAATTAGACTCAATTTTCACTGCTAAGAAAGTCATTCCAGTGGGTTGAGGAATTGCTTTCTTTTAAAACAAATGCCCAAGAAAAGGGTCCCATGGAAGTGGTGAGTATATTAGGCATTCAGATCCTCTCCATTAAAAATTAGTGCGTCAGTTTTTATGTAATAGGGGAAGGGTAAAAGAACCTGATGGGGGAATAAGAATTGAATTAGAATAATTTAACTATAATGAGTTGTGGGGGACAATGGGAGGAGTAGAAAACTACTTCTGGTAAATGCAGATCACCAGCATACCTTTCAGAATTGCAGGAAGGCAGCTCCTCCCTTATGGAGAAAAGGGGGGGGGGAGGCGGAGGGAGGGAAGGAAAAGGGCACAAAATGGAATAGAAAAGAACACAAGGGACCATGGAGATGAATCACGGGTGAATTGGTGGTGGGCTACCCAAGGGGAATACAAAATGTAAAAGACATAAATAACAATAAAAATATATATTTATAAAAAAAAAAAAAAAGAATGAGGAGGGCAACCAACCTCGTGATGATGGAGCAGGCTGTGCCTGCTGGGAAACATACCCAGAGCCAGTACCACTATGATTCAGTCTTTGTTTGGAAAATTTAGACTTTAAGGAAATCTGCAAAGAATCAATTGTACAGTATCTGCCCCTATTTAGAAGACTTGAAAGTCAGACTCCTGCTGTGGATATTATGCTGGGTAAGAGTAGGTTTTCTGTTGAGATCCTTTAGCAATAGCTGGCTGGGCTTAATCATAGCTGTGAGACATTAGCTCTGAAGCAATGTTGGTGTTCTGCACAACCTTGTACCTACGGTAGGCATTTTCTTTACATTGCTCCAGGAAACTGTTCAATTAGCCTCTGTACTATAGCTACCTCCTAAGCCTGAACCATGAAATCTGATAGACCTCAGCTCAAATATTGACACTATCTCACTAGAGATATGACATTGGGATTACCCCTTCTAAGTGTCAGAGTTCAGCCCTGTAGACTAGAGTTCAGAGTTCCTATATCATAGGTTTGTTCTAAGAATGAAGTAAAACAGTACATTTAAAAGAGCACAGAATTTAACACGTAATAAGTGTTCAGTAAATGGTAGTTATTACTACTGTTATCTACTTGAATATTTCCTTTACCTTCATCTAATAAAAAAACATTTGCTAGAATGTTTTATATACAATAGCTTTTTTTTCAACTTATTTATATATCTTTCACATCATTTTTCATTTTTGTATAATATTTGCTTTCTCCTCTCAGGTGTAGTCCCCATAAAATTCCCACCGCCAAGTCACCCGTGCACTATAACCATAGTCCCTTGTGCTCTTCCTTCCCTTGTTTTGATCCCTCTCCCTCCCCTGCAGAATGTCTCTGATATATAGTTGTCTGTTAATTTTGGTTTTTTATTTATTATTTTTTCCTAATCCCTTATTTAGTATCCCTATATTCCTCCTATAAGTGAAACCATTTGATTTTTTTCCTTCTTATTTCACTGAGCATAGCCCTTCCAGCTCCATCCAAGTTTCTGCAAATGGCATGAGTTTATCTTTTTGATTGTTGAATAGTATTCCATTGTATATATATACCGTATCTTCTTGATCCAGCCATCTCTTTTTGGACATTTGGGTTATTTCCATATCTTACCTATTTATACAATAGTTTTTTAAAAATTAAAGTAGCATTGCTATATAACATAAGTTTCAGTAGTGCATCATTAAAGATGTGTGTGTACTACATTAAGGTTACCACTAAAAGCCCAGTTTTATCCTTCTCATAAAAATGACCCCTTTTTCCCAATTTACCCACACTCCCCTTCCCTTCTGATCAACACTAATTGGTCTTGTAATCTAAAAGTGTTATTTTCCTTTTATTTAGTTCATTTGCTTATTTGGTTTCTCTATGTAACATATGAGCGAAATCATACACTGTCTTTTTCTGTCTGACTTATTTCATTAAGCATCATATACTCTAGGTCCATCTATATTGGCAGTATTCTTTAGTAGTCAAGTAGTATTCCATTCTATATAGATACCACGTCTTTTTTATCCAGTCGTCTGTCTTGGCTCTTAGGTTATTTACAGTTCTTGGCTATTGTGAATAATGCTGCAATAAACATGGCAGTATACTATATCCAACAATTTTTAAGTCTTCTTAAGGGGAAAGGCATTTGTTTGTGTCTTTGGCTTTCATGTAGTTTTATTCAACACCAGATTTCTGAGGCTTTAAGTAGTGCCTGCAGTGTAGAAGGCAGTTAGTACATCTTTGTTAAATGACTTTGCTGAATTAAGTGTATTTCATTCCATGCAAATGCTAAAATGTTATTTTTGAGGATAAAAATAATAAAAGAGTTTACAAAATAAAAATAATGCAGCCTCCATCATTCAAATCTTAGTATCAGAAAAATTGGATATTCTTTATTTTGCCCTTTCAGATTCTGGGTTTATTAGTAAGAGAAGAGGGTAGATGTTAGAAAAACCAAAAGTGAAGAATTTAGACCCCTACCCTTACTTTTTTCACTGAGTCTCTGTCTTTTTTCTGATTCACAGTTGATCTTTTCATGTTGCTTGCTGGCTTGCTTTTGATTAGCTGTCCAGTATACCTATACCTTCTCATCATATCTGGTTGCATTGTTCCTTGCTATAGAATTTGCTATTGCTCCCACGTCACTATGATGCACAACTTCTGCAACTCACTTCATTGAGTTAACAAAAATAACTCTTTTAAACTTAGTGAAATAATACCTTCCTCTATTGTGTCTAAATCATCCTATAACCTTAAAGCCAATGGGGTAGCTCAGCTTATTCAAAGAAGACTCTCATTTGGCATTTCATTTAGTTTTAAAATAAAACATCATTTTATGGAATTTAAAGAAACTTGGTTTTATTCCAAGTAGGACTTCTGACTGGTTTGGTGTCTAGTGTAACGTCATTCCCGCCATCAGTCCTAAGTGAAAGATGAATTGCTCTTACATGGTCATGTCAGGCCTCAACTCAAAAAAACAAACAAACAAACAAACAAAAAAAAAACCTCTGAAGAATTCTGGTAGACCCCTGGAATGTTGGAGAGACTGGGATGAATTTGACTTAATACTGGAGGTAGAGTAAAAAGCAAAAAACATAAAAAGATTTCACTCAGAGTGAAGATAGATTTCACTATGAAATCTATGTGAGTTTGTGTATACAGATGGATTAACATACAAGTGTTTCCTTTCTCATAACACTCATAATGATGAGTGATATAGATAACACATATATTACAACTAGTACTTGATGTTTCATTTCCATTATCCCCTACTAGATTCCCCTGTGATCTCCCCTGCCATTATTTTTGTATCCACTCAAGCCTCTTCAGGATTACTTTTCTATCTCCAAAGCATTTCAGGAAACCTGAAGAAAATAATTGGTAAAGACATATACTTTATGTTGATTTTCTTCCCTGCACACACACACACACACACACACACACACACACACACACACACACTTACCCAGGTATGTGCTCACACACCTTTGCACATAAGTAGATACAATACCATGTTAATATATTGTTAATATATACTGTTATTTGCATTGCTTTTTTCCTTCTAATTGTAATGAACCTATGTTTTTGTTTAATCCCTTGGACTGTTCCTTTTGGAATCCCAGATCTCAAGAAATATTCTATCTAATCCATAAAAATCCTTGATCTTCAGAACATTGTTTAACTTTGCTAATAGGTATGTATTTTGTCTTAGATGAGTAATTGGAAACATTATTTAGACCCCTTAAAGAAGGCTATTTCATAGAGTTGTCCAGGAGTTGAGAACAACTTAAACATCAATTTTTTTTTCCAGTTAAACTCATATGGGAGGAAATCATTCTAAAATGTAACATATCCTAACTGAACACAAAACTGACACTTAGCCTCTTATAACCAAAGGTGGCTAATATCCTCATCAGTTATTATTTAGAGATATTCAAGTACTGAGATCACTTGTTTTCATATTACTTGGCTCCCAGATGTTGTTTTTCATTACATTAGCTTTGGTATTTACTTTTTGTCCTTCATTACACTAATACAAGTAAGAAACACCAAGTGTCTATAGTTGACTTTGTGTTCCCTTTTGAGTGTCTTCCCTCTTATAACTCCAGCACAGTGATAGGAAAAGGTAGATGTTCAACAGGAAAGGAAAAAAAGGAGGTTGGGGAGGAAGTTACTAGCTGATAAACTATATTAATAAACTAATCAGAAATATTTTAAATTAAATATAATTAAGCAAGTTTGGGAAGAATTATTACCTCAATATAGATTCTGCGACTTCACTCTTGGCAGTTTGAAATTGACTTTTGTTCACTTATTATTCAGGGGGTGCATTGTGAAAAGATATATGTCTATAAATGTACACATGAATGTGTATGTCTATAAATGTACACATGAAATTTGATGAAGTTAACCACCTATCCTTTTTCAAAATTGCTCACCTATCTCATCTTTATTTAGCCTACATGTAAAAAACCTCTGAAACAATAGTCAGGTATCTGTGCACTGTTAAATGTTACTGGCACAGTTGATAACAATCACGTGGGTAAGGGACTAGTTATAGCCTCTGTAATAAATGCACTCATTTAAGAATGAGGTAGTGGTTTCAGGTCTTACGTCTAGGTCTTTTATCCATTTTGAGTTGGTTTTTGTGCAGAGTGTGAGTTAGTAGTCTAGCTTCATTTTTTGGCATGTGGCTGTCCAGTTTTCCCAGCACCATTTATTGAATAGACTGTCCTTGTTCCACTGCATTTTCTTTGCTCCTTTGTCAAGATTAGTTGTTCAATTTGCAGCGACATGGATGGAATTAGAGGGGATCATACACAACGAAACAAGCCAGAAAGAAAGAGAAAAATATCGAATGGTTTCACTTATAACAGGACTATAGGAAAACCAAATAGGAAAGAGACACTTGGGGGGTGGGAGGAGGGGGAGGATAAGGGCACAAAATGGAGTAGAAAAGAACACAAGGGACCACAGAGATGGATCACAGGTGAATTGGTGGTGTGTTACCCAAGGGGAATACAAAATGTAAAAGATATAAATAACAATAAAAATATATATTAAAAAAAAAGAATGAGGTAGTGATAATGTCAGGGTAATGCAAGTCAAAACCACAATGAGATAGCATTCCACAGCTTTGAGAATTGGCCTGTATCAAACAGACCAGTAACAAGTGTTGGCAAAAAAGTCAATGAAATGGTACCTTCATACATTGTTGGTGGGAAAGTAGGCTGGTCTAGGTCCTGTGAAAAACAGTATGGAGGTTTCTCAAAATAAACAGGCAAAACCAATCCTTGAAATCTGACTGCAGAACTAAGGCTACCAGAAGGGGAGGGAAGGCAAGTGAGTACAAATGGGGAAGAAGGATGGAGAATTTTTTTAATTTTGGGGTTTTATACTTGCTCTTCCATATGTGCATATGTCTCACTTTCCCTCTATCAGAACACTGGTGCCCATATTCTATATGCCTCACTCCTGCCTCTTTGTTCCCCCCATAACCATTGTTTTTTCATTGAGTTCGAGATTTTTTCCTACTATCCATTGCCTATGAATATTTTTTAGTTATTTATATGCCACAGATGAGGGAAATCATCACATATCTCTGTTTTTGATTGTTTCACTTAATCACCTCAGGTTTCATCCATGTCATCCAAAGTGCCATAATTTCATCTTTTTTCACAGCTCTGTAGTACTCCATTAAGTATATATTAGACAATTTCTTTATCCATTCATCTGTTGAAGAGCACTTGGATTGGTTCCATGATTTGGAAATCTTGGGCAGTGCTGCTATGTACATAGGTGTAGATAAATATTTTCATATTAGAGTTCTCATAATTTGGATAAATACCTAATAGAGGTATTGGCAGACAGTAAAGAATTGTCATAATATTTTCTTTTGAAATATCCGTATCATTTTCCACAGAGCAACTCCAACTTGCATTCCTACCAACTGTGAATGATAGCTCCTTTTCACCATAACTTTACCATTTGTGATTTCATTGTTGTTATATGGGCCATCCTCACAAGGGTGAGGTGGTATCTCAATATGGTTTTGGTTTGCATTTCCCTTATATTAAGTGATGTTGAACAATTTTGCATTTGAATATCTTCTTTAGAAAAGTGACTGTTTAGGTCCTTTGCCCATTTTTTGATTAGGCTATTTGTTTCTTTGTTAGATTGTGTAAGAACTTTGTAAATTTGGGAGATTAGCACCTTGTCAGATGTGTGATGTACAATTTTTTTTTCCCCATTCTGTGGATTGCTGTTTTGATTTTGGTGACATTTTCTTTTGAGGTACAAAATCTTTTAAGTTTGATATAGCCCTACTTGTTTGTTTTGCTTTGTTTCACTTGCTATTGGGATTGAGTCCTTAAATCTTTGTGGTAGATGCCCTGTAGTGTATCCCCTATATTTTCTTTTAAGTACTTCATGGTTTTAGTTCTCATATCTTTCTCTTTAATCCATTCTGAATTAATTTTTGTGTATAGAATTAAGTATGGTCAAAGATTATC